>CAEFZX010008868.1:0-72152 GCA_903066825.1 Alfaro cultratus
TATATATATATACTTAATTTATTTGCTTCTGGTCAGGGATTGTTATGGAAACCTCACAAATGAACTACAGGAATGTCTGGATGTCCCTCTTTTGCCTGTTACTCCTTTGACCTAATCTTAGGACAGTGTATGGATGGATGAGTTTATATACGACATGGCTATTTCAAGTGCCTGAATTGTGTCCAGTTTTCTCGTTATGCTATTCCTGATTTTACCTCATTTTTAAAGGAAATTATACTTCTTTACTCTTTGAATTATGTTTATCGGACTCCATGACTTGGGGGGGAAAAAAAGACAAGTTTCTTCAGATGTAAATGAATCAAAAGAAACTGAACTTTAGATTCAGTGCTCTGGCAGGACTTAGAGGTAATGAATAAACCATGCATTGCATATTGTGTTATCTTTAGTGCATTCAGTTGTCAGTACGTTGTTTTGTAATGTTGAACTTATTAGTTTTTGCTTATTTTTCTAAATTAGATGCATATCAGTGCTGGCGGAATCCAAGTGTCATCTGCGTCTGACTTTACTCAGCTAAGCATCCATCAGTCCAGACTGAAACTTACTTCACTTCTTCATCCACTCTGTTTCCTTCCATCATTCCCCTTATGCTGCCCCCCTCCCCACCCCTCTGCTTCGTTTCCCCTTTGGTGGGTGCCAGAGGGAGTGGTCCGCCCTTGATCTGCTCTCAGAACAAACAGGCTGGTAAACATCATGAAACATTTAGAGGAGGCAGAGCGGTCTTCTCTCTAATTCACACTGGCAACCCGGAGATGCACAGCAACAGCTGCTCCCAGTGCTCACCCTTTAGAGCGGGGCTTCACTTAAGGAGTTCATACATTTACAGTGTACGCATTCGCAGTCTTAACAGAAGTTCTACTTGTGGGTGAAATTTTTGCATGTCCGTGCATATTTCCTTTTTTCTCTGAAACTGAATATTTGAGAGAACTCTTTAATTGTACAAGTATGGAACTTTTTGCTCAGTGAAATCTTCTGCTGTGTAGAAGAATTTCTCACATTTTTGCAGATTAGGATGTCACCATGTGTGAGTGACGGAAACAAACAAACAAATAGATAAACATAATTGGACGTCTGGCTTATTCTTTGTAACTAACAAACGATTCTTCGCTGATGCCCCATTACTGCACATGATAGATATGCGTAGAGCTACCAAAG
The DNA here is from genome assembly GCA_903066825.1 of Alfaro cultratus. Classification (NCBI taxonomy): domain Eukaryota; kingdom Metazoa; phylum Chordata; class Actinopteri; order Cyprinodontiformes; family Poeciliidae; genus Alfaro; species Alfaro cultratus. The sequence goes on from CAEFZX010008868.1 coordinate 1,174, forward strand.
TTTCTTTTTTTTAAAAAAAGTAATACAGTTTCCAAAATTAATGGACTATGGCAGGAACAAATAGCCTTATGTTAAAACATCCAAAGGCAACATATCATAAACACTTCTATTGCTACTGATTATATGAATTTAACCAAAACATAAAAAGAAACAGGAAAAAGACAAAAATTGATTTATGAAGGTTTACAAGACCTGTCTTTACCACTAATTATTATTTTATGATTCCAAGCGTTGTTGATTGTTTCTGACAATGCTCACATCATGAGTTGAAAACATAATAAGAGCCCTGATTAGGGATAAATGGTCCAAGAACTCGCAATAATAAAACTTAACAATGGATCTCATCAAAAGTATATCTATCATGTGCAGTGATTTTTAACTGCTGTCAGTGTGTGATTGTGTGGTGAGCTAGCTTAAGCTTTAATGAAGATTTTTGGATCTAAAGGTCATCCAGGGTTAGCCAGTCATTTAACTAAGGTTAGCGTCTACTTATCAGATGTACTCTTGATTATTTTTGATCATCTTTAGAGAGGGGGGGACGACTGTGAATTGGACTGAGGTTGTATGATTCATCCTCTAATCTAAAAGTTGTGAGCTCCTCCTGCTATATTTGCATGGCAGGAGGTTGGATGTGGCTCTAGTGTAAAGGGATTTTAGTGGTTCATTTGCCTAGAAAAGTGCTATATGAATCCAGGCCATTTAAGCTTTTGCTCAGTATTTACAATATTTCCTTTCATTAAACCCAAACTGTAAAACTCTAACATGAACAGAGGTTCTTTGAAACCAAGTTTAAGATTTATGAAACCTTGATTCTATTTGAGAAAGATTTTGGGCATTAGGAAATATTTTGCTTTAACTTCTTGAACTGTTACCCCTTGATCTCTGATAAGTGGCCCCGTATAGATAGATGGGCAGGTAAATATAAAACCAAAACATGAAAAAGGACTCCCACTCTTTTCAAGCCATAAAAGAGTGGAAAGGGATTATAGCTTTGAAAGTGCTACTCATATAACAGCTAAAGAAACTGGACTATAGCTCCTACAAACAAACATGTAAATGTATAGCGCTGGAGTAGACAAAAAAAAAAAAGACTAAAAATTCAAAACCAACACTAAACAGTGACCTCTGATTTCATATTTCTAACACCTACCCTTATGCATTAACTTCTCTCTCTGGAAATTGTTTTTATAATTGACACTTTGTTGGCACATCTGACCAAAACAACTCACATGGCATCATTAAGAATATGCTAGGATAGTCAAGCCACAGTGACCCAAACATTGAGCTGAGTACAGAGTAGGAGCAGTGAATCACTTATTCTAATTACCCCACTAGTGATCCTTAATTGGTCTATCAGTGTGATTGTCCTGACTAGACTTTATGAACTTACTTCTAAAAATGTTTCGAACTGACAAAGGTTTTCAGATGAGAAGTGAAATGTCTTCAAGAAACATACCAAATTGACAAATGAGGTAGAAAATTCCCCAGGGATCCCTGTTAATATTCTTAACTTTTTTTTTTTTCACCCACAGAAATGTATTTGCGGTAGCAACAAGTCATCCAAGTAAAACCTATTTTTTTGGTCATTTTTTATTTCAAAGGTGATGTCGTCAGTCAATAACAATACGTCGATCCTCAGGTACCGGCTTTCCTGAAAGCCAGGCTTGGTGGCAGAGGACAGATTCTCTGCCTCTTCTCTGTCTTCCTACTGTGAAAAAATCCATTAAAATCAATGAATAATGAATTAAGGCATGCACCCTCTCACTCACATTAATAAAACGTAGCAAGTGGAACAGCTTATTCAGTAATGTCATGCATAATTAGCTGCGCAGCCGAGACCACCTTCATGCACTAATCTTTAGAGGCCTGCCTCGCATACTTTTTCGTCCCCATCCCACTCCCCTCCCCATCTTCCTTTTGTTTCCATTCTCACCCTCTACACTGAAAAAATGAGAATTGAGAGGGTCTTTGAATTTGCACAAACAAAATAAGTTAATACTACACGAGACAGTCATGTTTCTTGTGTTTACAAGATTGAATAAAGAACCATTTACTTAATTACCAACAATAATGAAACTACTAATTTTTCCTATATTGGTTTAACGTGATTAAATTAGATTACTAGAACCATTGTAATCATCTTTTATCATCACCGGAAATTATGCAATATATCAAGAGACAATAATTAAATAAGATTGGACAGTAATAAGAGCAGTCTTTTGAATCTTAACCAATAAGAAGCCAAACAAGATCATTTTAAAGATGTCACGATTGGTGCTCAGTTTCTTCTGACTATTCAGCCACAAGATTGCAAGACAAATCTTTGGAGGCACACCGATTAGGTAAGTGATCTAAAAATTATGTTTTTGTAGTTGGGAATGTTTCCACAGAGATTATTGTGCTGTATGAGAAGTCATTTGTAAACCATCTGTTGTTGTTCTTTGGTTTTCACTTTGCTAGCTATTGTTATTAGCTAGCAAAGCTACAGTACAGCTGTTGTATTAACAGTTACAACAGTTGTTACCAACATGTTTGTTCAAAAAAAAAATGTATTTCAGGTAAGACTCAATTTAAAAATGTTATGTGTCTTAAATGTAAAAAATGTTAAATACAAAACGGTGTGATTTGGGAATGTTCATTTAAATAAAGTTTAGTTGTTCCGCAGCCTTTCTTGTCAAAGATCAGTTTCTTTTTTATTTATTTTATTTATTTATTTTTACATTAGATAACTTGAAAAAATTAGGTAGGATTTAAAGCTGTAACATGTGTTCCATTAACATGATAGCATCATCTTTACATAACACAATTCCATTGAGTAATACTGGCAATCAAAAATAAGCTGGTGTTATTCATTGACTTATTGTTGCTGACATAAAAAAAAGTTATAAATAATACATGATATATTTACTTATGGTAACAGATAAAATGTTTGTAATTTCAACTCAGTATTTTCAAGTAATCTTATGTAAATAAAATATGCTGATTTGACAAGCTTTAAGTATTTGAGGGAAAAAAGGGAAAATGTGTCTGTTCTACTTGTGTGCACTGTGTGGGACGGATGTACACAATAAAATCAAGTAAATTGAACAACTTTTTTCTTTCAGGGTGCTCGCTTTTGTTTCCTCACTCGCAGATCTCCGTGCTCCCTCAAGGCTCTTTTGGACATTCCAGCTGAGAACTTACACGCTCGTCCATGTTAGTGTTCACGCAGACGCAGCCTTGAGGATGAAAACACCAATGATTTGTGTAGGTCAAAACTCAAGAGAAAAATAGCCCTTCCCCAAGGCAGTTTCTTGTTTGTTGTAGGGTATTATTCACTCTGTAGATGGCACACTCTGTGTCATGCATGTCAGGCAAAGGTGTCTCCCGTTCATATTTGCAAATGTTAATTACACCAATGAAAAACAACTTTGACCGTGTCTCAGGTGTCCCATTGCTGAGCTGCTGTGTGGGCTTCGGTGTAAGACACAGTGAGGAAGCTACTTAAACAGCGATCAATGCTACTAGGCCCTGTTAGCAGGGAATCGATCAGCTTAGGAGTTGATGTGGAACAGTCTCTTTCTCCATATGTCTCTCTTTTTGCTCTCTTTCCCCTTTCTCTATTTGCTCCTTCTGTTCTCCATTCGGCACTGTCATTGATCTCAGGCGATGATAGCGACTATATCTTTTCCATAGTGTATAGGTCAACTCAAAACCCTCTAAGACTACTAATGGCTGAAAGTGCATGACATCTGTAGTCTGTCATGGATCTAACTTGTTACTCTCAATTGATATGTTTAAGTGAGTTGTTAGGTAGTTAAAAGCAGTCAATATCTCTTTTGCAGTCATGTAGTTATGACCTCAGTTTTGGGGGGGAGAAAATTAGAGAAGTTCTCTTTAGGTGGTATCATGTTCAGAAAATTTTAATTCTTTCCATCCAGGTTGGTGGTGAAGAGGATATGGTGGGCGGTAGACAGGCAGGTGAGTGAAGTGATGGTGGAAAAAAAATCCAGACAGGATCCACAGATGCTTGGAGCTGAAAAACAAAACAAAACAAAAACAAAAAAAACAGCTCATCGGAGCCCAGACAATGGACGTCTAAGAAGGGATCTGGTTCCTAGCAAGGAGGAAACAAGTCAGGTAAGTACCAGAGCTTGAAGGAGCCAAAACACAGCAGGAATGTGAGCCTGATTACCACTTGTGAGCAAAACCCATCCAGCGTCTGCCTCAGGGAACCAGCTCCTCTCCTAGTTCCTCCTGATGAGCCTTGATGAGCTCCAGCTTTGAAAGCTGCACCTGCCTGTCACACCTTGGAAGACGAGGAGAAGGAGAGATGCACATACACCAACCTGCTCACGGTACTGTGGATACGACAGGTAGCAACTCCAGAGCATTGTTAAAGGGATAGTCCAGATCTGCAAAAGATGTGTTCCACACATAAAGACTATAAGTAGTCGATGTATCGAGAAACGTCACGTTTTTAGTTTAAATTCATGCTAGTGGGTGAACAAGTTACGAGCTGAAATGAGAAGGAAATCACAGCACTTGACGAAAAAAAAAATTGAACTCAAAATAGTGAATGTTAAACATTTCCTGGCCAGAGCAGAGATCTGATATAAAGTTCAATCAATTCAAATATAAACTTTTTCATACATCTGATTGAGGTGAGCATATGCCTACACTGTTTCGATTTTTGCATGTGGCATAATGTTCATTAGTTGAACAGAAACAAAACTGAAGTCATTACTTTTGGATCAAAAGATGAGTCAGTCAAGAGTCAGCTTTGGTTCCTATAGGCCCAAATCTGGGTGCAGTGATGGACTTAAACCTGAACCTTCAGAGACACATAAAGTCAATTCCAACATCAACTTTCTATCACCTGAAAAAAAAACATTTCCAGGATTAAAGACAAGTGTCCCAGATCAAGATCTTACACCGTACCTCAGAAAATATGTTTGTTGCTTTTTTAAATCACAGCATAGCTTAATGCCACGACACATTAAAGATCTGCTGTTCTCACTACGTTTCACTTGAAAAGTGAAGCACATACTCTATTTTCTGTGTAGATAATCACTAGCTTCTCTGTAAATAGTTCAATACAGATATGAGAATAAGATGTGCTATAAGCTTAGACATCAATGAAACCGTATCAATGTCATGAAGTTCACTTTGCTCCTGTCCAATAATGGACTAAATATTCTATTTAAGCTTATGGAACCAATTAGTCTAGATCTAGTCTAAATTAAGATTAAAAATAGTTACTTCCTGTGAGATATTTACAGCTTGTGACATTCTAACGTAACCTCACTTAAAATATCTTTTAAAGAAAGTCCCTTTTCGTTGATGTAGAACAAATAAAACTTTTTAATGCAAAATGTGATGTTAATCTTTCATATGAAATAACCCTGTGATATGTGTGTAAATATAAAAACATGTAGGTAAACCCCTAATATACTCCACTTCTGAATAGAAATAGGGAACTCTAGTTCTTTATCTTTAACAAACCCCTTCCAACTCTCAAGAGGTTAACTGACATCCTAAGCTTTGGAGAGCTCATAGCGCATTGTTCAATTCATTATACTAGAAAGCAGAGTATGTCACAAAACAGCAAACAGGGACTAAAAAATAAATCTGAGAAGCTGCCAAGAGGCCCATAGTTACTCTGATGGAGCTGCAGAGATCCAGAGCTGTGTCTAATTAAGAATGTAGTTAATCAAGGAATATATGACACCAAAGTTATTAATTGGTCTCTCCATTATACCTGCTTGTATGAAATAGTGGCGAGAAAAGAAAAGAAAAAAAAAAAACACTAAATTTTGTGTAGAGTTTGTCACAAGTGATGTAGAGAATGAAGTTGGGTTGGAATAATGAGCAGCTACATGCGGTTTCCTGGTTTGAATTCTAGCTGCGTCTTTCCACATAGAGTTTTTCACGTTCTCGCTGTGGATGCATGGTTTCTCTCTGGGTACTCCGGGTTCATTCCACAGCACAAAAGCATGCAGGCGAGATGTTCCTCTAAATTGTCCTCAGGTCTGCACGGCTGACTGTTTACCCTTTATGTCTTAGTTTCAGTTTGGCTTGCGACTTTTCATTACCCCTCCTTGTTTTGCTGCTGCAAAAAACTGAACCGACTGCTCACGAAAAGATGAAAAACACTGAGACAACACTAAGATGCATATTCTCTCTTTGTTGAAACAAGCACATCTTCACTTTGATTTCAAGCTTAAACTGCCCAAAGGACTGGACTGAGTCTGGCGTCCCTGCAGCAGGGTCTGGCTAATATACACTAATTGCTAAGACCACTGATGCATATGAAAGAGGCAGATAGGATGTGAGAGAGCTCAGGATGCTAAATGGAAAATACTATCTGATGCTGTTGCTGCTTGCCTTCACCTTAGGAAAGCCAAGAAGCTTAAATACACTTTTTTTTTTTTTAAAGTCAGTGCATTAAAGCAAAGTAAGAGTAATGTATTTTTCTACATTAATAAAAATAACTTGTATTAGATATGTGTTCAAAGTATGCAACTCTATTCTTGCTTAAGAACTCAGACCAAAGACTGTTAAGAGAATTCAGTTACACAAAAGGAAGGGGCTTTGGGATTGAAATGCCTCCATAAGATCTTGCTACAAGACCTCTATTGGATTTGAGCCCAGACTTTGACTTCAATACCTTAGTTTTGCTGTGGCCTTTTGAGCCTTTCAGAAGTGTACTTCCTGTTTCGGTTTGGCTCATTGTTATGGTGTCTAACTGAAGTGAGTTTGATCATAAGGTCACTATCTCATGGCAGGATACGATATTTTTGAGATTTTTTTTAGAAAATCAAATTTATTGTTCCATCTACCAACCCTGGTAAATGTTAGAACTTGTTCCTTTGATCAGGTGACAGTAGGGCTGGACCAGAGGTGGGTCTCTTCAGTTTGTTCGTCATCATGACTTAATGAAGATGAGAGAAATATGATTTTTTTTCCTTTTGAACAGTGGTTATTATAGAATCACAAATACTTTTTGATACCCATTTTTGTTTCTCTATTTAATCTACTCTGAGTAAAATGTTTGACTGACCCGATGCACTGGTGTCACATGATCAAAGGAGCATAATTTGATTGGCTTAAATCGCCTCAACTCAATCAGAAGCTCCCCCAACCCCCACGTTTGTAGGTGAACGTATGCAGGTGAAATTGTTGCTGGAGAATTTTAAATAAACAAAATTTACATTGTTGGACAGAATAAATTATTATTGGACTCCACCGAACAGAATACAAATGTCAATGTCAAAGAAAAGAGCTGATTTTAATGTTTTTTTGTTGTTGGTGTTTTTTTTCAAATACGCTTTTGCTCTTACAAATAAACACAAGTATTGTATTGCAAAAACAAAAGAAACTACTAAGAAGACATATTTTTTCATAACACCATATTTGCTTAAATATAATAAACTAGGTTGAGGACTCTCAGGCAAAACCTTTCTGTTTTGCAGAAACCTAAAATACGACTGGAAATTGTAAAAAAAAAAAAATCTATATTGGATGTTTTACTGGTTTTAGCTTCTTTTACTAACAATTAATGCATTAAGCCTTTGACAGTAGCTTGTTTGTGGGTATTTACAAGGTCAGCTTTGCTTTCATTAAGTGCAGAGTTGCTTAAAAACAATTTACTAGGTTTTCCCACAGAATTTCCTGATGACTCTCCACTTTGTATTAAACCCAAACTTCATAAACCTCAGATCCTGTGTTCGGGTCACATCGTAAACATGCAGCAGTAGTCCAGTGTTCCTGGAAGCACTGTACCAACATGTCATCGCTCTGCCTCCTTTTTGGTGAATTCGATATGTAATAAATAACGAGTCATTGTGAGACTTTTCCAAAGACTTTTTTTTTCTTTTCTGTTTTTCATTCTGATAAATTATTCTGCCCAACAAAAACAGCCTCATTTTTTAGGTTACTTTCTCAAAGTTTAATTGTTGCTACTTACAAAAAAAATGGCACCCTTTGCAGAGCTCTTTGCTAAATGTGTTTGTAATATGTCTGTATTGTATATTTGGATGATGATGCACCTCTAGGAGAAAGTTGTTGTTTTTTTTCCCCCCACTGAGCTATAGAAAAGATGTTGCAATCATCTACCCCTGCTGGTGTTTTGTAGATTGCATTCAGCAGATGGACGGCTCGGTAATTCTGTTTTATTCCGTTTTTGCTGCCTAACAATGGCCTGTTTAAGTTGAGTGAAGAGACTATTAACATTTTCAAAGTTCACATGTATTGCTTCCATATCCAAATAACACACATATCTGCTTAACCGGTGAAGTAATAATGAAAGAAAAGCACACACACAACTGTGAAAGTAAACTTTAGTCAAATGCCAGGTTTCATTTTGCTCATGAATAAGAGAGCCCTTTTTTTTTTTTTATTTTACTAAAGGCTTGTGGTTCTTAGATCCCCACCACCTCTGCAGCTGGAATCCCCATTATCAGGAAAAAAATTATGTGTTTTCCCATGGGAAAGAGCTCAGCTATTTGTGACATTTTATGTAAATGTCAAGGCCATACCCCAGTACCAAAAAAAAAAGAAGAAATGCTTTGGACTGTAGTGAATAACTGCTTATACTGATTATCATGACAGCACAGCAGTGGGATACAGACAGTTGTCAGTTTTGTACAATTGTAATCTTTGAGTGGAATCCACTGAACAGAATTATGTAGTAAAAATACCATTAAAAACATATTTACAACTCAAGCACATTTTCTTCTTAAACGATATAATAACAGTGTGTCATTGAATTGAAATGTAGTACATGTCAATGTGGAAGATATTTTAGCACACTCATAATTAATGTGCACTCTACACCAATGTTTGTTACATTGTATATTGCAGCATGACACCATACTTCATGCACACATTAAAGAGGAATTGTTTTAGCAAATTTTCATTTTGCTCGATTATTTCCCCAGACCTTTTTACGTGCCTCTGAGCTCCCACAAATGAGTGTTGATGAACTTAACAAATTAAGCTAAACAAAAGCGGCCCTGTTGTGTGTACACATTTTAAGCATCTTAATAAAGACAAAAATACTTTCATTGTGAATTTTATTACTGTCATGACCCTGGGGCATATTCTTGATGTGTTTTTGTCCTTCCCTTGTGTTGCTGTTTTCGACGAGGGTGTGGCCACTCCTGCTGCTCTTTCAGCTCATGTGTTTCTGATCATCTCTTCAAGTCACAGTTCAAAAGGACCAGAGATGCTGTCTCCTGGCTGTCCAGTGTGGTTGAGGTAATCAAGTTCTCTATAAGGAGTGGCCCAAGCGAAAATCTGTTACTTACTTCATGTCTTGTTGTGTTTTGGCTACATCTATATTTAATGAAAAAGTGAAATCAAAGTGGCACAGTCAGTATTTTAGCTGGCATTTTCTTAATTTCTTCCTGAAATATGTTGAATTTCTGGAGTTACTTCGGACCACCAATGTAACTTATGACTACTGGAAATAGGGAAAAGCGACAGTTCCAATAGTTTCACGTTTTCTGTTCATCTACTTGGGAAATGAAGATCTAAAGACACTGGCATAGGTAAGTGAGTGTATCCAGTACAAGACAGATTTTGCAATGATGACACATACCCAGCAGTGCACAAGATGAAAACAGCACCGGTCATGATGGTCTGCCTAACTCGGTTTGAAATATTGTCTGTTATGCCTTAAAAGAAATGAAAGGACGCAGCAACACCACGCATTATCTTGGCGGTATATCGCATCAGCTGCTAGACCAATAGGATCTTGGACAACACTCATCTTATAAAATGTTCCTCCAGCAGGAGGGTGAGGTTTCTTTATGTGAGGAGAGGGAACTGTTGTAGCTGGTAATGCAATGAGGTATGGAAGTACTAAGTTTTCTTCTGCACACAGCCGGTGGCAGATTTGTTTTGTGCTTCAGGAACTTAAATAGGCTTTGATGAACCGCAGATTGTTAGTTGTGATAAAGTTTAGGTTAATTTAGAAAGGGTGTTTCATGTTGGAGTACATACATTGAGCCAGATGATTCAGAAAGGAAAGGGGGCTGTTCAACCCTGGTATAAACCTGATAGTCTTTTTGTATTAATTCTGGTAATATTTTTGTAGATAAGGACTGGTTATTGTCATAAAAGTACGCTGAGAGTTCAAACAAGTTATGGCTTTGAAATTGACGAAATTTTTACATCATACCATTCCTAGACTGTAGTTAAGTCGTTTTAAATGATATGCCAGATAAAGTGCTGTGTTTAGAAAAAATGTGCTGTGTTTCTTTAAGTTGTGTGGAGTGTGACATAACATAGCAATTCATACTCCCAATATATTGCTGATCTTCGTCATTTAGCTGGTTGAATGAGGTCTAATATCTTTCTCTCTTGTACAGAAGATAAGAATTTTTTTTTAATTATTATTTTTATATATATATATATATATATATATATATATATATATATATATATATATATATATGGTCATCATGTTGTGAAAACTAGATGAACACCACCGCTCATTCCAATTCAGGTAACTGTTTTAAAATTACACACAAGTGGGATGTCTGTAAAGTAGATAACCACAGGCTGACTACCCAAGCAGACAGCATGTATAATAAGCCATCTATTACTGGTTTGTCTCGAAAGAGCAGAACAGCATAAAGGGATAATATTTTTTGCAATAAGGACTTCAAAACTGCTATGAAAGTGGGTGTGGATTCCAAGTTATTACTTCTTCACATGTAGCAACATAACAGCTAAGCTACAAGCTTTTATATGCTAATATGTTTGCTATGTTTAGACACTCAAATCATTGTAATTTTTACAATTGAAAACAATCATGATTGAAACATTTACTTCAAATGTTCAGCAATCTTACACCATGAGGCCTCTTCTTATTTATTGTTTATTAACTTAAATCTTCTGTCATGTATTAGCAGAGCCAAATAATTTGAACTCCAACTAACCAAATGATGCCATTTTGACTTTTCATCTGCTGACAACATTAATCTAGTGTGGTGTTTTAGCATGTTACTATTCAGTCTCATTTAGCTACAGAGTTAACAGCAGGACATAATTTAAGCTACTTCGTAACTTGAATCTTGCCAGTTTGTTCAGACAAGTTCCTTATTTAGCATTGCTGTATTTGTATTTAGCAACATAAAACCCACTGGTTTTTCAAGTTGGAAATAACTCATGCTAAATCCTGTCTAGAAGTCACTTCAAGTGAAAATCATAAATATGGAAAGAACATTTTTAAAAATGTCCCCTCTCTTGCTCCCCTTGAATCTCCAAGGCTGGAGTCACAATAATGTGTTGGCCTTATTTTTTACTGCAGTCATTGAATTACAGTAGCCTACAAGTTTTTATTGTTTTATATTTGTTGAAGGAAGAGGACAGGCTGACCACCTGCTGTTCATATTGCTCAACTCTCCAACTTAAACTTTTCCGATTGGTCAAAATCCATCACCGGGGAGCTGAAATGAGGTGAACCCGCAGTCATTTGATGCTTCGCGATTTTAGACTGACTGCTGACGTTCTAGCCAGCTCTGCAAACAAGCCAGATCTAATGATCTCTCAAAATGCTTGAAGTTCTATTGTGCGGTGAGGCCAATTAGCCGAGGCTGCATTGGATTGCTGTTGCGATAACGAGCCTGGAAGGGACAGGACAGGGCCACTGTCTGCGGCCTATGTTAATGAGCCAACACTTTGATTAAACCTGCCACCATTGGCTGTCAGAAGTATACTGAACTCCTGGTGTGCTCCGTTTACCTGGCAGACAGTTCGATTAGCCTAAAAGCCTCCAGTTCAGGGCTTATTTACATTTCCGCTCTCCGGCGATGTTTTGGGAACACATACCAGGACTGAGCTACTATCAAATCAGCACCAGTAGCAGTAGTAGTACATTAGAACTGCATTAGTTTTCCACAGAGTTCATCTTCCCACGTACTTTATAGGCAGTAAAATGTACTTTAATGCCCACGCTGTGTGCTTAATGAAGTAGAAATAACAAACGGGCATACGGCAGAAGCGGCTCTTAAGTTACAGTTGAGCCACACATTCCCGACGTTGCTCATATTGATTTGGTTATAAACACCCTGTCTGTGTTTGAGTGAAAGCATGCATGTGTGCGACTATATCCGCCACATAATGCAAACTGCTATTGATTCAGTTGGACACTTGCTGTGGTAGGTGTTTTGTTTATGCTTTATGACCTCCTGTAATTAAATGCACCAACACTCAAAGACGTATCATCTTTGCGCTCCCTTGTAAAAATTCTCCTATGTGGTGGTGTTGCTTGGCTTCCGTTGTTGCTTTTGCAAGCCAAGGCATTTACTCTGTAACTCTCTTATGAGAATATGGGTTATGCTGTGGGCGTGCATACCCATATTGTTGCGCGGATAAACCTTCTAAAGCACATGAACAGAGGGAGAAGTCTTGGGTGATGCTAAGTGGTAAAATGTATTCCAGGTGTGCCTCTTTAATCTCTTAAAGTGCAGTTTTGCATTTGAAAGCAGATTTCGGGCCCAATACAGCCCCGGGGCAATTAGGAGGCAAGTGTCAGCAGTCGACCTTGGCCAAGTTTTAATGCTCTTTTGGCTGTCTCCAGTTATCAAACTAAAAATATCACTTCCTGAGTTCTCACAGAGGGGTCTTGCTTTTTTTTGATGGAGCTGCTTAGCTGCCCAGGAACATCCTCGATAATAAATAAGTTGACATCAAATTGCATCTCAGCATCTCGAAGGAGGGACATTTACCATGAGCATTAATGGTAGGACAATTTCTAAGGATCTTTTTCTGTGGAATCGGAAGATGATTAAAGAAATACAGCTAATTAAACACCAAACTCAAGAAAGTTGTGCATTTACTGACAAAAATGTATTTCTACTGATGTTAAGGTTGAATAAGATCCATTGTCTTCTACTTTTAAAATATAGTTTACTCAGATTTAAATGTCTGTGTAGTAGTTGTTAATATACAGTCACTTTTATTGTACAAAATGTTGTTGGGGTGAATATGACTCTTTTACAATGTCATATTCTGTTTAAAAATGTCTCCTAAAAAAGTATAACATTTTTTCCAGCAAGAATGTTATACTTGGAAAGATAATTTGATAATGTCAATTATAGTCAGAAAATGGACTTTGTCCAACGTGGAAGCTAACAAAACAATATTCCAGTAGCATTTTTGTATTATGGAGAGGCGTTGTTTGTGTTTATACTATATGTTAGTGCTTGGCGCTTGAGAATGATAGTAAGTGAATTAATTTCTTCATTACTTGTTTTACAATTCCACGCCTCAGCTGGCTGGTATTCATGAAATAACTGACAAATAATGAGAGCTATTTGGCTATTAACTCAAGATAATAGAGAAGAACCCAGATGTGGTAATTTTGATCATAAAATTATTCAATTTGTTCATTGATTCTGGTACTTATTAATAGCTATAGCCAAGATTGGACCAACTAGCTTGGCTGTGGGTAAATAAATAGCAAACAACCAAATTGAGACATGGACCTTTCTACATACTATATGTAAGGGCACATGCTTATCTTATATGGGTTAGACCTTGGTGAACTAAATCCTCTCAGTTGACTACTTGTGTTCAGAAGAGATGGGGTTTCCTAAATCGGATATGGTATTGGAGAGTCTGTGAGTTAGAAGACGAATAACTTGAGTCTAACAATCAATTTTTTGTCATGGGCATTATGAGGAGCACAAGCTGGTCAGCCAAAAACACACTTTAGCCAAGTAAAATCATACGACACAGATCCAGTAAGTGTGCAGCTTGTTTGTTCTAATAAAATCGCCAACATTAACAGACGAATTACATTGCCATGTAAGGGTGTTAATTAAATTCAATTCAATTTATTTACATAGGGCCAATTCACAACAAATGTCATCTTGAGGCCCTTGGCAAAAAAATTCAATCACGCATACATTCCAATTGATCCTAATAATCAAATAGTGAAATGAGTACAAGCAAGCAAAAGCATCGGTAAGATAATCCGGTCTTATTGAGTCTTTATGTAGTTGTTGACATTTATGAACTAAATTTGTACTATTTTAATTAGAGAAACGTGCAAGGAACTCAACTGTATACAATGTAAATTTTTGCACTCTAGAATTGAGTCAGTCAGCATTTTCTGTTCCGCACATCACAAAACTAACAAGAAGTCTCAGGCTCAAGTAAAGGCTTGTTTGCTTATTCTGCACAGGTGTGTTCACGTAAGCATTTGGACAGGATACCATGACGTGACTAAAGCGGATAATATGTCCACACGCATCAAACATCCTTCATATCATTTGCATGTAAAAACAGGTAATGAAAACTCAGAATACAAGAGCTATGAAGGTAATGTTAGGGTGTGAGTCTAACACGAACCAAAATTGTTTGAACAAGAGTTGATTTTTTTAATTTTTTTGACTGCCTTTTTTTATGGAAAAGTTCGTTGGACTTGCCGGCTGTGGGGATCTGGGTTACATTTTTACAGTGTGTTGGGAAAACTTGGCAAGAAAGAGAACTCCTTCTAAAATACTGGCAGCAGCGAAGATTCCATCAGCTTGTGAGTAACGTGGCGCTGTGATCATGGGACATTACATGCATCCTGCCTGCAAATTTAAACGTCTGTGACAACTCTTTCCAGATTCTAATGGAAAACTACTGCTTCAGCTACTGTATTTCCTGCTCCATCTCTTCTCCCTGTTTGTGTCTTTCTCCTTTTTTTTTTTTCTCCTGATTTTCATTAGCCTGTGTCAGCATATCCCATGGACCCAACCCCCTTCTCTTCCTTTCGAACCTGTGGTCTGAATGGAAAGGCTGAGTGGATGGAGGAGGAGGGAAAAAAAAATAAAAAAGGAAAACAAAGTAATGTTGGAATATGTGTCAGCTCGAGAAATGGGCTCCACATGCTCATCAGCATGCTGCATGATGTGGCAGACTTAATCTGCTTTCCACCTCCTCTTTTTTTGTTTTCTTTTCTCTCTCTGCAACCATCTTTCACTCTTTTTCTAATTGATCCCATTCTTCCTTTTAATAGCGCTCTATTTTTGTGTCTCTCCTCAACGCCGCGACAGGCAAATTAGACTTTGTAACAAACTGCAGCTCTTCGCTTTAGTCTTAAACCTGACATGTGCCTTGGGCTCTCGGATGGGCCGTAACTTCAGCACAAGCGGTGGGAGAGTGTTTCACCTCAATGTCTGGCAGTTTGACTTCATTCCGCAGCGTATTGCTTATTGCAGCCATAATGCAAACTAGCAAACTCAGAAACTCTGGAAACACACGTGCACTGACACATACACTTTAATTCATGCTTAGCTGATTCACTGGTCACATTAGCAGCCAACAAGAGCTGGTGTTGAGAATAAAGTCAATTTGCAGGGACACACAAGAGCACTGAACCTTTTAATGACTATCTAAACAGGAGTTCCTCTTACTGAGTCACGGCTGTGCATTGGGGTTTTGTTTTGTACGGTTGCCCATGTATAAGAATGTGTGGCTATCTCTTTTTGTATTGATTGACTGATTTATATCGGCGCTCATGCTTGAAATGGAATCCACTCCTCCGGATGAACTGAAGACTCAGGGAACTCACTGCACACACTCCCCGCATCTTTTCCCGCTCAGGTGTGTGTGTGTGTGTGTGTGTGTGTGTGTGTGTGTGTGTGTGTGTGTGTGAAACCTTGTGTCTCGTTCATTTTCTTGCTTTCTTTTCTCTGTGCTCTACCTCATCTATGCCTAAACAAGCCTGAATCGCCTTCCCAAAGACTACTCTCCTCCGCCCGACCTCCCCCGCTAGTTCATCCGGGTTCCCTTTCTCCCCAATCCTTCATCCTCTTAGGGGAGCACGGGAGCATAGAGTGGAAATAACTGAGCCAATAAAGACGCTGCCAGCATCAATTGAGTCCCTGCGTCTCACATGGTCACTGAGGGTGGGAAGGAGTTGAGGAACGAGGTACAAGGGAGGGGAGAAAAGAGAATGGGCAATCGTGGACATGACTATGGATGTAGAGCAGGGGGCCCATGTCCAGTCCTCAAGAGATACTATCCTGCAACTCTTGGATGCATCCCACACCCCTAGTACAATTAGATGGCTCATGACTAAGCAAGGTGTCAATAACAAGGTGGTAAACAGATTCATCCATTTAATTCATGTTTGCTGAAGAAGGGTTGCATCCAATGGTTGTAGGATATTAGCTCTTCAGGACTGGACTTGGGTACTCATGAAGTAGTGGATAAAATATGTAGTGTAGTGTGGACTCTGTATAAGAAATCTTGAATAAATCTTGTATCATGCCGACGAGTTCGTACCTCTAATCTGTTTCACATCTGTCATGTTACAAACACAAAATTCAACACGCATGAATGTATAAATGTGATGCAGTTGTGTAACTTGTGCTTGTATAAATACATGTGCTCTGTACAAAACAGGACAAAACTTGCGACCTGAAGCATTCTTTCGCTGGACGAGGAAGACCACTCCATGTCCCTGGAGCGAAGGATCCAAAAAATACAGGTTTTTTGGATCCTTCGCACAACCAACATATTTTATTGGTTGTGCATTCAGTACCTACATTTCCAGACCAAAAGAATAAACCCTGCTCTTGGTTTCTAGGACCTGAGCTGAGAAGCTAGCAGAGACAAATACCACAATACTTGAAACCAATACTACTCTAAAAGGTAGCTCTATAGGTATCAGTTTTATAGAATGAACGCCACTGTTCAGATGAAAAGGTGACAGAATATGAAAAATTCCAAAAAGTATTGGAAATTGAAATAAGGCAGAGACTAGCTGAAATCATGTGGCCACACATTCAGATGCTTTTCCTTAGATTCCTTAGTCTTACCCAGGGGTCCCTAGAGAGATTTGGAAACAGGTGCGTTCCCCCTACGGTCTTACAGCAAAACTGAATTATTAGGGTTTAACTGCCTGGAGCGCCATAGTCCTCAGTCAAACAAAACTGTATTAACTTCCATCTCATTTACATTTAGAGGAGCAGCAAAAAGTCTGAAATTGAGAAGATTTTCTTAATTTTACAAAGTTTCCTGTTTGCCAATGCACCCACATTACCACTTTCTCCATGGAGGTGAGGTGCAGAGCTTTAGGTGAACAGATGGCGAGACAGAACTTTGAGTGCTGACAGGACGGAGCTGGTTAAACAGAGACCTTGCGTCTCGTAAATCAAGGGACGTTTGTGGACCGCCATACGTTCCTGGCTGACGTGCCCATTGATCCTCCTTTTCCCGAGACGTTCGCCAGCCTAAATCTGGAATTCCGCCAATCTCACCCACCAAGCAGAGAATACGCTACCGTAATAGATCACGCATCACCTACACACCTACAGTGAGCCAACATACACACACGGATCCTGTGAAGAGCTAGAGCAATTCTATCCGTTCTCTGCCTGGGAGCCTTATGTTCTGTGTCAATTTGTTTAACAATGGCACAGAGCATGTTTTGAAGCGAGGCCAATTTTGTAGAAAACCTCGTCTTCCCCCGAGGGTCTGACTCGCATGATTATATCTCCTGTGTTGATCCTTCACGACAGTCTATTACTTTGTTTTATTGTCTTCTTTTTTCCTTTTTTATCTTTAATTTTGTTATGATTGAGCCTTTTATGATTGCGTCTCTCAGGCTTGTCACTGCAATTTAGTCCCACCTGGCAAAGATATGAACGGCTCACATGCATGTGAACTGGAGCATTTACATCATTCCTCATAGAAACTGTAATCATATGTAACTTTATGACCCGGTTTTCGTGTACGTTGCGTTGCGAGGAATTGGCAGAGAAGACAAATCTGTTAACCGTGTGAGGCTCTCTGGAGGCCTCAGAAACGGCACCCTTTCATGTATAATACAGAAGCCTTCAAAATAATTGTATCTTTCTTGTCAGTTCTTTCTTTTCTTCTTCCACTGTGGCACCGCAACACTCAGAGCAACTTTAAAGGAAAGGTCTGGTAATTATTATAGCTTTTTGTCTCTGCATATCTGACTCGTATAGAAGATAAAAACTTTAGTGTGGCTTGTGTCTCCTTCATAATCATGACGTTTATTGATGATGGCAGAGAGGAGCAGGTGGATGTGCCAGGAGCTGGAAACTCGGTCATGATTAAAGGCTGTTTGTCAGGGCTGAAAATAAGGGATGCACCTCAAAGCAAAGTTTTACATGTTTGTGTATCAGAAGGCCAGTTCACATAAGTCTATATGCTCCTCATCAAATGGGACAAGTCACCTATGTTTTACCAAATTAAAGGAACTTATAAGGAATGTGTTTTGGCGGCACAGAAGAAAAAATACAATTTGAGACCTATTGATAGGCACATGCATACCACTCTGGCCAAACTTACCGCTGTGCTACTAATCATCACACTGTGGATTGGTTACCAGCACTGAGAAAAAAAAAAAAACAAGTTTTAGATAGGTACAGTTTTGAAATATCAAAAGTTCTGTTTTGGCATTATTTTGGATTAATATTATATATATATATATATATATATATATATATTATTTTATTTTATTTTTTTTTTGGCGATGCAAGGGAAAGTGACCTTTTATGCTTTTCTCTCGACGGATTGACAGACAAATTCCTTCTCAAAGGCGGAGGTGTTAAAAAGTTTCATTTTCGAAACTGCTAAAAAAGTTTTAGAGCAGTTGTTCAGATGATGTTAATTGGTGCTATTAACTATACTCTTTTTTCAAAAAGCAACTATCAGCTTGTTATCATTGTCTATAAAGAGCAGAACGCCTGAATTGTACAATTGTCGATGCAACTGGCATGTGAAAACTAAGCAAGTAAAATTGTCATGCTAATCAACAGTATATGCTGTAAAAAAAATAAAAAAAAAGCTACACAAAGATTAATTGCTCTTTCTTTAAAATAAAAACGGAGAATATTCAGTAGGGACATTCATAGTGTCACTTCTGGAAAATGAGTTTTCTTCAAGAGAGCATCTGCTCACGTGAACTTGTTCGTCCACAGTCGAACAAGTTCACTGTGGACGAACATATTAAGCTTATATTAATTAATATAAGCTTATATTAATTAAGCTTAATATAACCAGCCCTATGGCAAACATGGATGAGGATCCAACTTTCCACCACATTCAGTGAGTACAATATGTCCTGCACCCTTCTGCATCTTAATCTGCTGATGAATTTTCCTGCAAAATTCAAACTTGAAGTTGTCAGACAAATAGTCAAAGAACATATAAAAACCATGTCAGTGGGGAAAGAACTAAAAGAGGAGGCCAGGTTAGCACTGGCTGGTCACCTCGGGAATTTGGTTGGTCACCTCGGGCCGTAGCCCAGGTGTTTGGTGAGTCATCTCACGTAATGTTGAAAGATGCGCAATTAGAGTAAATGATGAATACAGAGTTAATGTCTGTCAGGTGGCTGTCTGGTTTGGCTCAGGAGGACCTACTTTAATTCATCATTGTTAAGTAGGTTTTAAGTGATATCATCGACCAAATTGTCTTTTATGAGGAAATGTCAGTTGTGCAGCAAGCAGAACTGCACAGGGAGAACACGGTGTTGAGAAAAAGTCAGAGGATAAAAAAAAATTTGATAATAAATAAATGAAGGGTGAAAGAGCCAAACTAAATGTGTAGGGCTGTTAGCGTTAACACATGCGATTATTCTAGTTCATATTACATAATGCAGATTAATCACATTACCTCTTTTGACTTAAAAGCCTGTCTCCCGCAGAGCTTTACTTGGTTCAAAGTGGCACGTCTTGTATTCAAATTCTACAATACTTCATTGATCCCTAAAGGAAATTAAATGTTGTTGTAACTCATATTAATCCAGATTCTTTCAAGAGTTATTGTAGATAGAGATGGCCTCTGGTAGCCGTATGTATTACAGTGAATTTGAAGAAGCCTCTGACTGAAGACATTCTGTTTTTCCTAGACAGTCTCATATGCTTTCAACAGCACACAGTCACAAACACGTGCGAAAAGATGAGTACAAACATCTTGAAGGTAGCAAAAATCATGCTGACTTGTTATTTGTAGACTTCTCACTGGCTTTCAACACAATCTAGACCCATATTTTAATTGTTAAACTTCTTAACAACTTTCATTTAGATTTCAATGTGGTGGGCTGAATTCTTGATTTTATTTTATTATTTAATTTTTTTTTTTACATTCAGAACATGAGAGTGAATGGCTGCATGTCCAGAGAGATGCCACTGTCTACCGGGGCCCCCCAAGGCTGTGTCCTTTCCCCACCTCTTTTTGTATACAGACGATTGTCGCAGCCACCATCATAATAGGTTAATATTAAAATCTGCAGATTATTTGGTGATGCTTAGCCTTCTATGTGATGATGAACATGCCCATGGCACTGTGGTCAATGAATTTGTTGACTGGTGAGATGATGCTTTTCTTTTATTAAATGTACAGAGAACATAGGACGTGCATTGATTTTAGACAGAAACAAATCAAACAGTAATTAAAAGTCAGACAGTGGAGTCAGTAGAAACCTTGAGACTGTTTTGGATAATAAGTTAAAATTTACCTTCCATTCAGAATACAGGCAGAAAAAGGGCAAGCAAAGATTGTTTTGTCTAAGAAAGCTAGTCAAGTTTCAGCTTAAGTGAATGATTATCCTATTTTATAGATCATATATTGAATGTGTTCTGACTTTTTCTCTCTCTTGGTTTGGAAATTTTAGTATTAGGTCAAAAAATGCCCTTAGCAGAGTAATACATACTAGTAATAAGACTTTAGCAGTTGAACAATGCTCACTTACAGAACTGTTCAGTAAAGAGATCATAAGGAAAACTAATGCCATTCTTGCTGAGTTCCAGTTTCTGCCTTCTGGCCTCCGGCTCAGACTTCTTAATATAAACAGTAACAGGTACAAGCACTCTTTTGTTCCTACAGTAATTTCTCTTTTTAATGCAGGACAAGGTAGGGAGACTCGCACCCGATTGCTGGTGTTTGTAGCAACTGTTGGTCAACAATGAAATACACTGCTGTACTCTTCCCTTTATATATTGATTTGTATTTGATGTCCTTTTTGTTATGTTTATTTTTATTATTATTATTCAACTTTGATACTTTTCCTTTTAGTTTTTGTACATCAATTTCCAACTTGGGACACAAATAAATCTGAATCTAAAAGTGGTGTGTTCAGTGTCCAATTTTGGTCTGAAAAACACAGCGGTTAGAGGGTGCGACCGTATGCTATAGACTCTGATGGAGCCGTCCCGAAATCGACTCCCGGCTTCAGTTCCTTTGCCGCATGTTCCCCCACCCCCTTTTTCTCTGCCCTCTTCCTGTCAGATTACTGTAAAGTAAGACCTCTTGGGCCAAATCAATTCTCCAAAAAGCCCCTCCCATCTGTTCTCCACTCAGGCGTCGCTCCTCTTTTGTCAGGATAACTTCTGATCATCAACCATCCCACACCTCAGGTGCTGTCTGTCTTGTCTCTCTGTCACACTGGTTCCATCTATCTCAGTAATCAGTGGGTCTCGCGTCATATTGTGCTAGTCAGAGAAATTTGAAGTATTTCTTTTTTCTCCATGTGTAGCATTTTGAATATTGGCCAAACTCGTATATTTTGGTCTCATCTGTAAAGAGCATGTTCTTCCACCTATTTGCTGTTTCTACATGGCTTTCTTAAAAGAAAGTGTTTCCTTACATATTTGTTAAAACTGTCACTGTGTTGATAGAGAATGGAATGCACAGGTAAATTGTAAAAAAACATCGAGCTCCTTTGAATTTTCCCATAGCTCCCAGCGCTAACTAGAAACAACCAATTAGAGCCATTAGGAGGATCAGTGTCTATCAGGCTTGCGTATGCGCTGCTCATTCCACCTTCACTCCCCCTTGCTCTCTGCTGTGCTAAATAAATGGTTTTCCTGTAATGGCAGGTTGCTTCTCAGCCATTAGCACATTGAGCAGCGCATGAACAAGCATCATTGACATTGCAAAGACCCTCCTCCTGACTCTGATGAGTTGCTTTTGACCGGAAGCAGAGCATTTTTTTCAGATGGAGGTAGTAGCACTGGGAGCAGGTGGAGGTGCTTGATCGTTTCACAGTTTATCTGTCTCATATTCTGCTGTGTACTGACAGTTTTAGCAAATAAATAAAAACATTCTTTTTTTATATATATAAAAGTTACTTATTGCACCTTTAAACTAGATTTCTTAGGTTTTTTTTTTTTTTTCTTTCAACATTAGCTTTTTTTAATGCCACACTTCCATAAAGGCAAGATTTGTGTGGCATGGAAGCAGCAGCTCTTGAGTGCAGGATGAGAAAATTGGAAAATCTAATGGAGGGAAAACATTTAAGGCATTCTATTTTTTTTTTTTTTTTTGCAGTCAGAAGCAAGAGTGCATGCAGTTTCCAGATGTTCCATTGACTGAGTGTTCACCAGCATTTCCAAAACCTTTTTACTCCACTTTGACCACAGCACTACGGGTCGGCTGTAAAAATCATTAATGAACTTGAACACAGGGATGCCACTTGGACATGTTTCAGAGGTTAGGGCTAATAAGAAAGTGAAAGATAATGGGCGGGCAAGGGAAGCTGACCTCTTAACAAAGAAGAGAAAATTAACCTACTGAAGAACAGGACACTTCTCTGTAACTACTCAGCTGCTACGACTTGGGAGGTGTACATAAATCAGCTGTAAACGTGATGTTTATTCACCTCCTGAACTATTTGCTTTCTGACAATTTATGAAGCTGTTTAGAGGTGTGTTTTGGAGTGATCCTGCCAGAGCCGCAACGCAAAGGATGCAATATCTAAGCTGTATCACAATACAGGAGCTGTTGGCCTGACCTCCAATCACAGGATAATGTGATAAGTAAGTTCATTAACCTTAATGGAGTGAAATTCTTTCACAAGGACCGTGGTAATCTGTATTTCCTGCTGTAATGTAGTGCTTTCACCCAGGCAAAATGGAAGCGAGCCTCCCTTTTTCCCTTCCAGTATGCCATGAATCACACAGCAAGAGGTGAAGGAGGGGGTTGAGGAGGAGAGGGTAAAGAGGGGGTAGAGACCCAGAACAGCTCGATGAGGAGATTAAAGAGATGCCCCTGGGCTCATTTTCCAGCATTCTGGACAAGGTGATGTCACCGCACGTTTAACACCGGGATCTCCCATCGAGATACGAGAGAGAGAAACACAAGAGAAAGAGAGAGAGAGGGAAACGAAGGGGTGCTGGGAAAAAATGGAGGGGAGAGAGGGGGAAGAGATAGACTGAGAGGGGGAAAAAAAGTAATAAGAAACTGCACACAAGGGAGGTAGACTGTGCAGAAACGGGAGAGAGACAGAGGGAGGGGGAAGTTGGACACAGACAATCCCAGAGCAACTTTTTCTCTTCTGTCCTTTCTTTGTGAAGGAAGAGTCCAGGAAAAAAGAGGAAGGGGGGGAAAAATTGAATGCTTGACACGCACGCATGTCGGATTCATGTAATCACAAAGTTGTGGATTAATCAGCAGTTGAAGGTAAGTTTTTTTTTTGTGTTACTTTTAAGAGAAGTTTTTGTTCAAGAAGAAAGAAAATGTTTTTGCATTGACAGTAGCACAAAGCAACAGTTTGCAAAGCGCAATCCAACGACTGTGCCTTCATTCATTTAACTCATTCCCTGCTTAGTCACTCTGCAGCCACAAAGATTAATAACTTTCTCTGGTGATTTTTAACAGACTTACCTCAAAACAATTTTGTCCACAACTGTGAAGGGAAGAAGTATATTTTACAAATAAAAATCTGAACCGTGTTTTATCTTTTAAATGACGTAATTACAAATGGAAAGCTTTGGATTCAACAGAGCACATCAATTTTAAAGACTGTCCACACTGGGAATTGGTTGGATGTTTGGTGTGGTTGCCCAACTGGGGACGTTATTTTGTTTTTTGCACCCTTTTGACAGGTTTTCTTCCAGGATTGCCCTGCATTTAGCTTTATCCTCGCATTATGATACTGCCACCTGCCTGTGTCATCACAGCGATGGTCCCATGAAGGGGGAGGTGCAGTTTTGGTCTGCGTGCCGTTTTTGGACGTAGGCCAGAAAGTTCAATTTCATTACCACCTGGGAAGTGCTCCTGTTTCCATTATTTATTTATTTTTATGTTTTCCAAACTGGCTTTCCAGAACTTGCAACCGAGTTTTGATATGAATTCGCTTTCAACGCTGATCTTCTTCTCACCACTCTACCTTAATAGTCACATCTAACAGTTGCCATGTCTACGGATTGTCCCACCTGAACTGTGGATCTCGCCAACCTTTCTAAAGTTAGAATGGCCCTCTTCCCTTTTTCTCTTCTTGCCTGGCCTGTCAGTTTTAGGTAGAGACCCATGTCTTGGTCCATTTTAAATTTAATCATATATGTCTGTTTTGTAAATGACAGATTAAACAGTTCTTCATGGGCTGAATGAAGCTGGAAATGTTTATTTATAACCTAATCTTGCCTTAAACTTTATTCTTGACCTGTCTTGTGTGCTTTTTGTTCTTCATGATGCTGTTTGTTTGTTAATGTTCTACTTAAAAAAACAACAAAAAAAAAAACTACAAATGCTTACAGCTTCATTTATAGAATTTAAATAAATAAAAGTGGACTCTTTGCTTATTACTATTGAGGGCAACAGAATTTTATGTAGGCATATGCAAGTAAAAGAGGCAAGGTTCAAAACGTTGCATCCTTTTCTTTCTGCATCACTCTTTGGCACTATACTTAGTTTAGCTCTATCAGATCAAATCTAAGTAAAATGCGTAGCATATAGTGATGAAATGTGAAAAGGTTCCAGAGAAATAAATGCTTTTCCAAAGCAATATAGTTGTGAAAATTGTCCGACACTGCAACACACATACATGTACAGTATAAGCTTTATACTGTACATGACAAGCTTTATACTGTACATGACATGGAATCTTTTTTTATACAAATTAGGTATCAGCTGGTCATCGAAATAGCAAAATTTCACTGAGAACGAAGGTACTGAGGCATAAAAAACCATTTCCCATTGGAGATAATTATCTGACAAATTGTAAGTATTTTTTTGTGTTGGATTTCTACAGTACTTCTTTAAACCCACTTTAATAGTATAGCTGTTGGTAAATGCAATGCTGATTTTCCTTTTTATATCTTAGCCAGGCCCACACACTCACACTGCAGGCTGAGATGTTACTGTAGATCTTCCTGGTTTCCTTCCAGCACCCTGAAGCAGGAAAAGCTTCCCAATATCCCTTGATAGCTTTTTTTCCCCTCTGATCTAGTTCATGTTTATCTTTTCTAGTCGTGTCTGAGAAACGACACGGCTCTTCGAATTTCGACCCCTTTTTTCTCTACACAGAAAAGAGAACCAAGGACGTTGTGGAAGGAAAAACCTGGAAGCCACATCTGCTTTCCACATTTTAGAGGTTGCTGTATCCTCCGCATCCTGTGTGTTCTCCTGTAGACAAATACACATGCACACACACGAGTACATGCAAAAACAACCCAGATTTGTTTGAAATCCCTCTGTACACCCACCCCCACTTTCTAAAGAGTTCTGTGTTAGACATTTTACATAACTCCCAGAAGTAGTCCTGCACAGTTTTCTTAACTTCCAGACTGTACAATAATTTTGAACACCGTTAGACGCTACGTTTGGGCATCAGAAACGTAAAGGAAAGGTAAAGCTGCCGGTCATACCACGTATGGCTTTGGCTCAGGGCCAAGCAGGTCATGTCATCAAAGTTGACTTCACTTTGCATCATCACTTTTGCAATTGGATTGAAATTGTCCTTTAGTACTGGAACTTTCGAGCCGCCTTGAGCGGATGTGGAAAGTATGAATATGTGTTAGAACGTACAACTTCTGCTGGCCTGTTCTTCCCTCACAAGTTTCAAATAAAAGGCCTTTAATATTGCCTGGGAGGTAAGGCATGTAGAAACTTGCCTCATTCTGTCTCCTGAATGTCAAAAAAAAAAGGGGGGGGGGGTATTAACCTTTTTCTAGTTGTAAGGTTTCTGCTGCTCTGAATCAGTGGATATCTGAGATGTCTCGCAAGGTTTGGGGGGCATCTTTACTCACTTTTATTTGCTCGCAGTTCAAAGTTGTAAAAAAGGAAAAGAGAAGAAAAGAAAAGGCTTGTGGTGCACTCCCAGGTTTGGCCTGAAGCACGTCCAAGGGTTTTGAATTAAGGAAGAGTTTCGATGTTCGTGTTGCTTTCTTTTACAGCAAAGAACAAAAAAAAAAAAGAAAAAAAAAAAAAGAACTCTGATTGTCTGTCAGGCATTGTTAAGCAAAATGACTGGTGTCAACATGAACATCAGATCAAATCTTTTCGATTTGATCTGTAAAAAACAAAAGAATACTTCAGCTTTGCGGTGTGAAGACAGATTAAATTGATTTGTTGGCATATGCCGGTGAGTCGACTAACAGATATCTGGAAAAAACAGTTTAGTAAAAAGATGATGAAATAGCTCCATGATTGAGGAACAACCAGAATGCACTGATATTGGCAGAAATCATCAAAACGTGCAAAAGTCAAAAACACATACTGAATAATTAATAGCGGTTCTAAATTCAGAGATGTATTTCATGTTGCATTTCAGGAAAAGGCGGATAAATAAGTAATATTCCAGTCTTTCTTGTAAGAACACTTTACTGATATGTTTGAAAATGGCACACCTTGCGAAAACATTTCTGACAAGAGAGCAGATGAGGGGAGAGGAGGGAGAACCAGGGTCACACAGAGTAAAGACACTCCACATGCAACTGCTGGAAAATGTGAGCAGCAACAGTTGTTACTACAGGTATTAGTGTGTGTCTGTGTGTTTTCATGCATTATGTCCCTTCTCACAAACTTACCTAGCATATGAGGAGGCTTCCTGAAGAGTATTGCGTCTTATTTTCCACATGCTTACAGAAACGTATCCCAAAAAAAAAATAATAATAAATCAGATGGGCCGCTTTTGCTGCCTTAAGTTGGTTGGATATCTTTTCTGCTGCAGCTGCATCAAATGCTCAGCCCTCCAGTCAAGCTTTTTGGCTGGAATATTGAATCATTCCCATCCCTTAAAGTTTGGTTGGATAGGAGAATTTAAAACTCAGATTGATGCGCCATGGGGTTGGACTACGATACTTTCTGGGTTGGATCATGATTCTCTTAACTCGCACATCTAAGTTGGTTTCTTCAGACTCAAAGGTGGATAAAGACAACATTTATCTTGCCTCAAACTTACCTCTGCCGGTAGCCATCTTAAGATTGCACTCCAATCTTTAGAATTCACAAAGGACATCGCGGTACTTGATTCAGACTGAATACAGAAATAATGAGAGAAACTAGATATCAAGTTGATTGCAATCTAAAGTGCTTAGAATCATATTATAGATCTGGACTCTGGGTTTTTGTCTGTTGCTGAGAATGCTAATTTACAACGCCGTGCAAGGGAAAGAGAAACGCAACAGAGTACCATGTGGATTGAGAGGCAGAGAGCTGATATTGTTTAAAAGATTGCAAATCTAAAATTCTATGCAATTATTGGTGAAATGGAACAATGGATTTCAAGTTCAAGGTTTTTTTTTGTTCACATAACTGTATAATTCACTCCTTTATCTTAGAAGACCAAAGTCCCACTTTGAGGCTGAAATTTTGTTAATTAAAATACTTTTGTATTATAGTTTTGTATTTCTACCTCACTTTGCCCTCTTCCGTATTTATGCTATGAATGATGGAATATATATCTATCTATCTTCCAGAACAGCCACAGACATGGTGTCCAACTTGGCATTCATACCAGACTGACTCATCATGCCACATCAGCATCGAATCATCAAGCAGATTTTAATATCAAAGACAACCAAAGTACATCCAGAAAAGCAGTTTTCAAAGGGAAAAGAATGAAGGTTTTGGAGTTTCCTTGAACAGGTCTAGACATAAATGTAATTGAGATCCTTTGATTTGATGTTACTTTGGCTTTTCATGAAAAGACCAACAACAAAAAATGTCCCTAATAATTCATTGCCTTTTATTACATACTTCATAGCTGTTGTTCCTCCTGAGGGTGGAACAACCGGTTGTTTTGGATAGCATATTTTGTTCGATAAATGAAACCATCATTTGAAGAAACGTTTTCACTATACCGTAGAGCCAAGTTGATACAAACAGCTAAGGACCTCAGTAGACCTATTTCTTGTTCTTGTTAGGTATGTTTTTATGCAGATTTATTTGCCGTAGGGTTAGGTCAACGCATTTATACTCTGAGTTGATATGACGTATTGGTAATTCAGCTAACATGCATCTAACCATACGTTAGATGCATTAAAATGTGTTCTTTTGACACAATTTACACTAATCCAACGTGAAGCCAATTATAAACATAATGTGTAATACGGAGCAGAAGTTGGCTTCCGATTGAGCTTCGGATTCACTGCTTCATAGCTTCCCCTTTTAAACTTAAAAATAAACACCAGTAAGATATAACAATACAACAGAAAAGGTGTTAATATGGGTTATGAATGTGGATAATGACTCTTGGTCATCACTCCTGTCCTTCAGCTCTCGCTGTGAAGCTTTTTTTTTTTTTAAGGGCTGGAGGAGATCTGCCATCATTTTCCTCCCTGTGTTGGCTGCATTCACAGTGACCTCCATCTCTCTCAGGACGCCTGCTTACCGGGCTCATAGCCAGACCTTTGGGCAAGCCTAGCGGCCTTAACCCCATCCTGGCTTTATCTGCCGCAGCAACCAAAGAGTGTGTGTTGATGTTTGTGTGTCGGGGAAGAGATATATCCCTGGCAAAACCTATTAGGAAGACTATTAAACTGTTTTGGATTTAGGCCAGATAATAATAGAAATGAGCTTTTCCCGCAGATGTGGGCTCTGCAGACTGCGGATGCGTTATGAATTATATTCTCTCCCTGAGCTTTCTTATT
Source organism: Alfaro cultratus (assembly GCA_903066825.1). Taxonomy (NCBI): domain Eukaryota; kingdom Metazoa; phylum Chordata; class Actinopteri; order Cyprinodontiformes; family Poeciliidae; genus Alfaro; species Alfaro cultratus. The sequence goes on from CAEFZX010008868.1 coordinate 30,006, forward strand.
ATTGTGATCAGGCTGCATGAAGCCTGTAATAATGGCTACAGCTCCAGAGTTCTCAGAACACAGCTGTCTGAGGCTTTTGATTTACTGTCCACCCATGCAGGTGCAGGAAGAAACTTGTTTTCTGTGTCTCATTGCTGTTTTTTTTATTTTTTTGCTTGCAGCTACTTTCACCGACAGTGTCCAAGTTGTCAGCAAAAAAAGAACTCCTAGGTAAACAGAGATATAACAAGAATATACAAGCTCTTGCGAGAAATTTTGACAGAACAGTAGTGAAAAAAGGAGACCAGACGCACCACCAGTCCCGAGATCCATTAAATTACAGAGTGATGGCGTGTCAAGCTATTCTCGATATTTCAGAGCAAAATTAGATAAGTCACACAAGATGCTATTCACAGTCTTGCAGGAGTGCCACATTGTGTACCCCTTGGCAGGAGTGTGTGGAGGTATGTGTGTGTGTGTGTGTGTGAGGAGGGGGTCGTTTCTCCTGTCAGACGGAAAAGGTGTGCACCGTCTGTCTGCGTGACTGCCTTCAGGGCCCCCCCGCACTAGTAAACAAAGCCAGGTTATGGGGTCTTCACACATGCTGAGGTCAAGCGCAGGTCGGCTAGGCTCTGTTTACGCGAGCCAGCGCAGGCGTGCTTAAGTGCTCGCTTTCCTGTGTGTGTTTATGACCTAGGAGCTGAACAGTGAGTGGGGAGGATTACAGAGATAAAATGTAATCATTATTTACACGTGGCATGCTTTCCGTCTGCATATTTGTGTGTGTGTGTGTGTGTTTGTTGTTTGGCCACGTGGAAGCATCTGGTATAGCATAACCCTGGCTCCGATGGAACAGCCTCCAGATGTGTTTGTGTGTTCTGGCCCAACTGTCTGTTTGACTCTGGACCCACCATTTTGTTTTAATTCATCCATTGTTTACTGCAATTTGTGTGCTGTCTTTTCATCTTAAGGATCTGGGTGCTGTAAGATCCTGTACTTTATGCTGTGCATTGAAGTGTAGACAGGAAGACAGTCCTGTGGAACGCATTTTGGTCTTTTCAGATTCCTAAAGTTTTTGGCTGTTTCTTCACACTCCGACCTTCCAGATTGTAAAGTTATTATTGTTTCTTTTTTTACATCAGAAAAGAACTACGTGACTAATCACTAAAATCAATCTATAAATGGAAATGTTATTTCCTGGTGGAAACATTCATCATGCTCCCACAACCCAAGGTTTAACATCAGCATAATATAATCTTGCTGAAATTGTATTTTAGCATCACAGAAGATGTAGAATGATGCAGATCTTGTAAAATATAGATAGAATATAATTCTTTGGGGTCACTGGAATGTCTTTAGGCAAATATGAAGTGTGCCTTTTTGTTCTTGTTCAGCACTGTTTTTATCTTCAAATGTTTTCCTGATTGACTTCTTGATGCCTCCTTTAAATTAGTTTTGGTAGGTTGGCAGTTCTTGGGCAGCTTCACCACCATTCAATGGTGTCTGCCACTTGCAGACAATGGCTCTCATTGTTGTTTTCTGAAGTTTCAAATCCTTGGCTTTGTATCCCTTTCCAGATGGATGACGTTTGCGACATGTTCTTGAATTTTGTTTAGACTGGAGGCTGATGGCTTTTTAAAATAAACTGCCTTACTTCACATGACTAGAAAGGTTCAATTCTTGACTCTACAGGTGTGACATCAGACATGTTTGGTTAAATTTCACAAACTACAATCTTTCAAAAATATATATATTTTAATTAATTTATGATGTAATGTTTTTACATTCGGCCTGGTTTATCTGGATAGGATTTCAGTTCCTCAGTGAACTAAATCATAATTTTAAAACGCTTTCTTGTATTTACTCTGGTTTTCTTTGTCCAGTCTAAAAATAAATGTGATTTATGGTCTGAAACAATGAAGTGTGAAGTAAAAGAAAAAACAGAAAATCTAAGGAAATTGTGAGGGCGCCGCTAGCTTCACACAGCACCACATTTGCATGCACGTTTCTGTGTGTGCGCTCCTCATTCAAAGGGCAACCAGATGGACAAGATAATGACTGTGATCAGACTTTTGCGGAGTTACACTCCTTAATGAGGGCCATTCTGGGTAATTCATATGCCACTAACAAAGCCTGCAACGTACCACATCATTAACACATCAACTGTGACTGACTCATAAATATACATCAACATCTATTTAGGAGTCAAGCATAATGCACAGCTGTCTGCAGACTTTCTATCAGCAGGCACTGACAGAAACCCCCCCCAAAAAAGACAAAACAAAATTTGACATTGTTGACTTTCATTTTTTTTTTCTTTTCTCTTCACCAGTCAGCCAGCGGCTGAGGGAGGAAGAGGTAAGAAGAGGAGCTGCTTTCAGACGGGTTCAACCATGTGGCTTCTGTGCTCCTCCCTGACTCTGTTGGTCGTCGGTTTCGGATCATGCGACACTCTGACGTCACAAGAAGGTAAGTTTCAAAGTCGTGGCTTTTTTGTCTGTCATAAAATGAACCAGCGAGGTATTTTAGCGGTGACCACGATAATTAATAACCTTTAAACCTTTGAATTTTATCACCTTACAACAAGCTATGTGCTGCAATTTTATGTGATCAACCCATACATGTAGCGCATATGTTGTGAACTGGAAGGAAGGAAAGAAACGGTGGTAAAAAAAATGTAATTATGTAATTTTAGTCAGATAGCTCTAAATACAATACACCTCAAATGTTTGTCAGAGAATGCTAGTGAACAAACAGAATTGTGAAGACCAAGAAGTATGCCGGTCAAGTCAGCTAGTTGACAACAAGCTTAGCTTAAGACTTTCAAGCTTTGAAAGTCACACAGGCCACTGTGAGACTTTCAAAAACCTTCATATAAGAATATAAGTGTTACAGCACAAGTGGATACCTACCAAGCCTGGACTATCCACCTAAGCTAACAGGTTTGACAAGGAAAATATATCAGAGAATCAGCCAAGGAGGCCATGGTAACTAGAGAAGCTGCAGAGTTCCACAAGTCAGGTAAAAGAATCGAAAAGACAACTTAGCTTGATCAATATTTTAGCAGTGCCCTTGCTTTTCATTCTGCACGCATGGCTGGCAGTGATTAGCTTCACGGTTTGTATTTGTTTAAATAGGATGGAATGGGTTAGCTAGCAAACTAATCACCCTCGTTCCCAACTTATTTCTAGTATTTGTTGTAATCAACCTAGACTGTGATATTAATCTCCAAAGCTTTGCAATAAGCCACAGGTTTAGCTCTATAAGCTAATGTGCAACAACAGCTTTTGTTAAAAAATCTCTAAAGCACCTTTTTATTGACTTTGAGTTGCTGAAGCACATTCTACCTAATGTCTGAGCCATATGGTGTCTATTTTTGGGATAGCTGAGCGATAATGCTAGATATTTGTCTGAAAGAACAACGATTTGTTTCCTTGAAATTACAAAGTTCAATTCCACATCAAAACAATAGTTGCTCTCTTTTAAACTGACCCACGCACTGCCTGTGGTAGGTTTACAGCCGATTGGGTTTCAGAGAATAGTTCCAGAAGACAGACTGAGTTGTTTCGTGTTATACTCTTACATCGTACTACCAGTGGGTTAATGTGCCATAATGCTTTCAGCTGCTCTGTTTTGCTGGGCTGCTCACTTTTTATCTGGACTTCAGAGACAAGTATGTCTTACGTGATGCTCCCAAAAATGTGAGGGTCATAAAACATTCACCGTTGCTGATTGTAGGCTAAAAGAAGCAGTGGTAAGACTATCTTCCTTATGACTTAAAGCAGGCTAGCTTTTCTTTCTGTCCGTCTTTGTATTGTTGGCCAATACTAACGCAGAATCTATTTGTATTTTTCATATACATTGTGAAAAGCGTTAGAATAAATTAGCCTTATTCAGATGCTTTACACAGGTTAATGTAGACTTGGCCCAGTTCACTCGGCTCAATTAAACCAGTTTTCATTGTTGTCAGGCATGAGGAATTTGTATTCCCAGTAGCTATATCTGTATAACTTACATAACTTCAGGTAGGTAAAGCTAAAGCATTTCTTATTTAGTAATGCATTGCAGCAACACTCAAAGCTCTGGGTGTCATGAAATGCATTAACAATGAAAGCAGCTAAGTAACACCACAGTCTAACCTACGTATCTTGCAGCAGCAAGTGAGCTTAGAAAGAAAATGTATTCTGCATTCTGCAGTTTTTCAGAACATCTGAGAACCTCATTTATAAACAAGTATTTAGATTCTTCAGTAGTGCATGTAAAATGTCCGGAGGCAAAGTTTTTGTTCACTTGTTAACAACATGTTCGGAACAGTCGCTCAGGTTAACATATTTATCCTAAAGGATTTTATTACAAAATCTTTAAAAAGAATAGTGATGACCAAAACATGATGCAAGGAGTGGTGGGTGGTTGCTTTGTCTGGTAGAGGATGCACACCATTTTGAGAGCCTATAGTTCCATGTCTACCCTATTTCCTGCCAATCTACAAGCAATTGTATTTAAAATGGTTTAAATTTGAAACTGGGTCATAATTTTACACTAAGCTTTAACTAAAACCAATAGTCTTTAAATGTCTAATCTAGACCTTCTCAAAAAGTAAACTTTTTGACTCCATATGCAGTCAAAAACTTGACTGCATATGAAGCTGGATAAGAAATGTTGGATTAATGCTGAGCTCTTTTAAAAGGACAACAGAGTACTTTTCAAATTTATACCACATTTTGCTGATCAAGACACGTTTTGCTCGAGTTAACTAACTTATATCACCTAACGCGGCGTGTCTGTATATGCCACTCAAGCCTCAACCTACAATAAAACCCATGTAATTACAGCTCATCCACTGGTTGACAACACTGCGGCAGCGAAAAGGCATCCGTGTTTCCCATGTGTGGTTGTGTTCCTCTTCATGAACCGCCAGTCATTCTGAGGCTACATATTTTATATGTGGGGAGGGAGGATAGATGTTTTTAAGTTCTTGCATTCAACTTTCAGCTATAGTTGGATATAAGTTACAGGGTTGGAGAGAGTGTGTATATGTGCCTACATATGTTTAGGCTGAGCTTGTGTGCGAAGAGACAAAAATAGACAACCCAGGAATCAAAGAGGCAGACAGGTAAAGAGAAATTTCTTTTGTTGTTTTGTATTATTTATTTATTTTCCCTCTGAACTGTCACACTCCCTCATCAGACTGTCAGTGTGTTCTCGGGGCCCCGTTCTGTGATATCACCTGGGGGTGCGGGTTAGCAATCCCCTGGAACTTGTGGAGCTCTGAAGGAAGCTTTTGTGGAGGAGATGGTACCCCTTGGGAGAATATAGTCGGCACATTTCAGAGACTGAGTCAGCTCGCAGGTCCCCTGAGTCTTCCCCTCCAGTGGTTGGAAGAGCATGCTTTTTCTCCAACATTTTGTCTCGGGAAACATCACATACACACAAGCACACCCAAACACCTAAATCATCCAAATCCAAATTAAGCTATAATTTGATTACTCTGTTGCCAGAAAGCAGATTTAAGTATAACTTATGCTCGAAAGTCGAGCCGGATGATGAAAGCGACTGTTCCGTGGCGCATCAGACAGTTTGCGCAGCAGGAAATAGAAAGATTTATGCATTGATTTGCTTTGTGTGTTTCCTCCTGTCTTTGTGTTAGCTACAGAAAGGCTGTGTGCTGTCTGGTGCTAGTGAATTCTAATGGCCTCGTTTATCAGAACAGAAGTTAAAGACTGGAGGCAATCAGAAGCAAGAACAGAGATTAAAAATTCTAAATGCGATTTTAAAAACTGGCATACATGAATGTCTTTATTTTTTTTTTGGCTAAACGTGCTAACATATCTTAAAAAAAATGCAGTCAACATCTCTCCACGGATGTTTTCTGTGTTCAAGAAGGGCTCATCATGTGGTGAGAAACTGGCACACTCGGTCAACATGGCCTTTCCCTGAAGAAGTTCATCTTCTACTCTGTTCTGTGTTTTATTTAATTCTTCAAATACCACCTAACATTAAATGCTTATGAAGTCGATTTGGCAGTACTCTCATCTAGCAGCTGTTTCACAGAGCCAGAGTATCTAAGCTAGCAATGCTGCTACATGTACTTTCCTGGCTTCCAGTTTTTGGTTTGGTTTGGTCTTCACAAAGCCCCAAGATAAAAACAAAAAAAAAAAACAATTTACCTTTTGAATGGTAACTATTGTCTCCTGTGTAGTTCTTGCCATACATCACCAATAAGTGTGTGCCCTACACTTGACAGTGAATCAGAGAACCAGCAGAAACTGCAGACATGCGTTTTCGTTTTCTCCCCATGGTTTCGCCCACTGATATCCAGTAAGGTAGGATGTGGAGTTATTTTAACATAAAACTATTGATCTGTGTAACTTCAGATGTTCATTTTCTGGTATCTCAGTTTAAATTCCAGCTAAGTGAGGGTTAGTAGGGTTAGAGAGCTATCCTTAGTACGTGAACACTGTTGAATAAGTGATCCATGAATATCACGTCTTCGCGGTAAGGTGCTCTAAAGCCCGGCACTTTTCATATTTGATTACCTCGGCAGTAAAGAATTTAACATTAAATCCCACCCAGAGCGCGGTGCATGAATTTGATCAGTAAATGGCATACAGCATGAGTTAGAAACATACCTTTTTACATCTATTTTTGCCCTATGGATTTGTGAGTCACATTTGGTATATTTTAACCCTGTGCCAGTTTCACTTAACTCTATGTAAATACTCCCATAAACATGCGCAAGGGTTCGTAGACGTTATGCGTAAGAACTTAATCTCATTTGTTAAACTATATTGATGTCAAAGGCATGCAAATCTGTGTGATGAGTCAGCCTGTATTCATATGAGCTTGTGAGTTTAAACTAAAAGCATGTAAGGGGTGTACAAGGGGAAAAATGAGTGAGCTCATCGCCCTGGAGCGCTGCGTTTAAAGCCTTTCCACTCCTCTGTGCTGATGAAAAAAAACAAAAAAAAAAAACAGGAATGTTCTCCGTTGACTGTGCCATTAGTTCAAGAGTCAGGGGGGCAAGTCAGATTCACGATTCCTTCTGCTTTTCGTTTTTAAATTGTTGAACATGATATTTATGTTATTGCATCACCCGCCACCTCACCAAGCATGCCTGTCTCTTTTACCATATGCTGCATTGCCTGAACAGGTTCGAGTGTGGAAGACTTTTCCATAAACTTTGGCTTCCTGCAGATCAGCGGCACAGCCCAATTATCTAAGAATGCCACTTTTAAAGTTTATTTGTTTCCCTTCTCTCATTAGCCTCTTTACTGTCAATTCACCGTCAAATAAAGGCCACTAGAGCCAATAAATCCTTAAAAAAAAAAAGAAAATAGAAAGAAGGGCGTAAGGAAGCAGGGATTGAGGAAAGAAAGCAAACTAGGCAGGAAAGACACAATGAAGCGGGGAATAAGGGAAATACAGAAAAGCATCAGGAAGGAAGTAAACATGAAAGGAGGGGAAGAAAGACACTAGAAAATAAAGACAAATGAAAGCAGGAATGAGAGAAGGAACAAAAGAAGGTCACAAAGAGGGACAGTATACAGGCAGAGGACTGACAAAAGAAGTGAGCGAGGAAGGGAGGGCAGTGGGGGAAAAGAACACGAAAAAGGAAGCAAGGACACAAGGAACCAAAGAATGAAGGATGAAACAACAACACAAAATGAAGCGAGAAAGAATGGACAAAATTATGACAACGGTATAATTATTAAATTATCCATTTTCTACTGTATTTTTCCATCCTTAATTAGACCAAGAAAGAAAAACCTCAATCACTAACTAAAAAAATCACTTTAGGACTCAGGCCTCTAGTCTTTCAAATGTACTCTCACTTGACTCGTTTAACCTGTGAGCTGTCCAAGCTAAGTGAGGGAACATCAAAAAATGGTATTTTACCCCACTAAAGATGTAATATCAAGATTAGTTTTTTAAAATTGGCAAGAAAGACTTATGGGATTGGGGCGTGGGGGGTGGCGCTCAGCAGTTTACTGAATGACTGCCAGTGTAGCATCATTACCTGCTTTGGCAAGACTTGGAACACAACCCATCAAAGAGGAGGTCGAAGTGAGCCAAAATCGCCCAAATCTTTTCAAGGCTACATGCAGCTACTAGCAGGATGCTGGCAAAACCGCTCAAACTTTGCGCTAATTAGCTTGTCAACAAGGAAAAGCTTTGCCTTGATCACTGCTTGAGGGGAGATGGGGTTCAAAGAATGTGGCGCGTCCTCTGCCAAACTGCTTAATGCTGTGAAAGTCCCCAAAATATGCTTTAGCCTTTGACTTTTGTGGAAGTAGTGCTTTTCTACCTTCACTGGGAGTATGTGTCTGTTAAGAAGAGGTCATTAATTTGATTCCTAGTGTAAGAATGAAGACCCGTAGGATCGAAACATATCCACCCAAGCAAAACAACTGTGTCAAAGCATAGTTTCTAATGGACAGCAATCAATATTCACAAGAAGAGTTTTTCATCACAATAACCACTATTGATTGCAGTTCTAATCTGTTCTGTTTTTGCTTTGGTTAGCATACCCACAGAAGCTAATTAACTGAGGGACGTCCAGGTCCAATCAGGTCAATCTTTCTGAGCAAATGTTCATTAAACATATATAGAAAAGATAATATTGGATTCTGTCTAAACAATATTAATTTGTGGTGTAAAAGATGAAATGTTAGCATGAAAAAAATATCGATAATTGTGTTAGTTTGGATTGATTTTAGGCTAAATTTCGATGGAATACGTGGGTAAAAACAGTCTAAACTTAAACAGTCGTAATTAAGATGTTTTTTGATGTCCAGTGGTTGGAGTAAAGATGTTCATGGAGCGCAAACATTACCATGAGATCATCAAATATACATGTATGTAACAAATGATTATAAACGAGGGTCCATGTCACTTTAACTTGTGTGGATCTTCAAAACACATGATGTGGTTGTGTTAGAGAATCAATCAATCAAAAATCTAATTTTATTTGTATAGCACATTTCAGCAGCAAGGCATTTCAAAGCGCTTTATATCATAACAAACACAGAAACACAAAGTCATCAAGTGGAGGGTTCTTGCCTTTGCATCCACAAAAGGTTTACTGGTTACACTCCTACTGTGTTATATGGAACATAATGCCTATTGGCATTTTTATTCCCACTCACGCTCACAATCATGCAGTTTAAAACGTTTAGAAGAGGATGACTTGGACAAAGCAAAGGCACGTTGACAGTTCTATCGCTTTGTGTATTAATCTTTGGGAGATATTCAAGGTGTGATAACCTTGAGAAAAGAAGATACATTTTTCAGTCTCCAGGTATTTATGCAAATGATTAACACAAAAATGTCAAAGATGATTCAAACAGTTTTAATGATAACAACAACAAAAAAAAGTGACAATGATTGTGACTGTTGCTAAAATATCACGGGCTGACACAGTTTTTTTAGTGATGTATGACATTTATTTTTGGCCAACATTACCTTGCTGGTAACATGTGAAAGCTGTGGAACCGATAAGTCTTTCTCAGCAACAGATGGGGAAGGTGGAACAAGACACTGCGGTATTCTCCATGCAGCCAGAAAAAAAATAAATAAAGAAATCTCTGGCACATTTTCTGGCATCTCATTAAATGAACTTTAATGTGTATTCACTCACACAAAATGCACATATATTATCTCAAATTATCTCACATATATTATCGAACTCCATAAGAGATTTAATTGACATTTAAGGAGTTTGAAAATCATAATAAAAAAAAATGACCTGTAAACTGGAAACCAGAAATTAATAATATTTTTGCTTTTAAAAGGAAAAGTTTGATTTAATTATATTGGCAGAAATTAAAACATCCTCCCTTTTTCTTACTTTCTATACAAAACATGTGGCCTGTCTATTGAGTGTATTACTGATTCCCAATAGCTAATCATATTTGATTAAAGTTATAGCTTAACATTGTTTGCCTATAAGGTTGTTTGCATTTCATCTATTTCAGAGACCCTTTTTTGTTACTGCTCAGTCGGCTAAAGCTAGCAAGTCAGCACACCTGACATACAATTTAATGATTAAATTAGTTAAAATATTAAACTCTGCTGTATTGTCACTTTGCTACCTTCTCTTTAAGAAATCTTAAGTTGGTTTCTAGAAAATATGTCTAACTTTTGTTAGAGCAGGTTCCTAAATACTTGCAGCTCATTGCTATTTAGCTTGACGAGCAAACGTACCATAAGACCAACAGAAGGCTTAGAAAGTATAAGCCACCTCACAAATGATTGGTTCATGTTCAGATTTACCCCTGTTGGCTATTGATGACTTCATCATAAATCAGAACACCGCGGTCTAAAAAAGTCTTCATTTTTTAAGGCGTGAAGACTTTTTCCACCTCCATCTTCTCTGCTGTAATTTGTTTCCATTCCTCCTTATCTGTTAGCCTGTTTAACTTTTTGTGCCACACGCTTTTACCTTCAGCCAGAATAACCCTGTGTCTGGCAGACCCTTCATCTTCACGTTGACAGATGCAAGTAGGGGAGTGACGAAAAAAGCTAAAAGAGAAGACTGTTATAGAAAGAAAAAATAGAAAACAGAGCAAGCAGCAACAGAAGGTAGATCTTGGTGCATCTTTACTTAAAAAAAAAAAATAAAAATAAGTTTGTGCGTCAGTGATGTGAAAAAAAGATGCATGGGGATATATTTTGTGTATTTAGGCTGCATTTTGGGCTGATTTGACAGAATGTGTTTCAGGATAGTTCAGGTATACTGTGTGTGAGTTCTGCGGCTCAGAAGACTTCAAACCTCTATCTGATGCCCTGACTCTGTCTAATGATCAGACGTCAAGCCGGATTTACTGTTTGATAGGTATTTTTTTCACTCTGTGATTTGTTCTCGTAGACGGCAATAAGAAAATGACAGCTTGTCCCTTCAGACAGGATGACGTGTGCTTTGCTTTGAAACACTGTCCTTGCTTCTTTGAAGCCCAGATGAGCAGAACTGACGACAAGCGGTGGAACTTAAAATATTAATAATCGGATCGTACTCGTGCAAGCTAAATGCATGCTGATGTGAAGTCAGCTGTCACAAATCAAAGGTGTAGTTGTTGGCCCTCTGTAACAGAATGCCTGCTTGTTCAAGACCGAAAATATATATTTTCTGGGGAGAAAAAAAAATAAAAAATCTTCTTCCATAATGCATAGTGAAGGGAGTGTTAGAAGTATGAGGTGGTTGGTCTGTTTTTCTTAGTGAGTACTTTGCTGTTAGTGATTCTCTTTATATCTAACAATGATGAGATGATGTAAGGCTGTCTTGTTCAAATCGGCTTAAGCCAGAAATTGACCTTGTAGAACTGTATCAGGCTAGAGACCCCCCCTTTTCTCCCCCAAAAAAGGTGTTTCAAAAAAGAACTGGGAAAATGAAAAACTAAGTCAGATCTCTGATGTAAAGCTTGCATGGTAGATGTATAAAATACAAAAATTCAAACGTGCAAACAGAGAACGTAAACATACTGACAAATCTAAATTTTCTGCAAATAAGCTTTAAAAAATCTTTGAGCATGGAAATGCTTTCTTTAATATTCTAAAAAAAATATACAAGATTCTGTTGAGCTGTGTGTCTTCATTTACTCTAGTTGGCCCTGAAAGCAACGGTTAAGTCTGATGGCTAATCCTAGAGGCTGAAATGGGCTGCTGCTGCTGCTGCTGCTGCTGCTGCTGCTGCTGCTGCTGCTGCTGCTGCTGCTGCTGCTGCTGCTGCTGCTGCAAATAATTCCAGTCTCAAAAGTGTCATGGTGTTTTATTTGACTTTCTTAAAAAGCTTTTAAATCCTTTGCATTTAGTGAATAATTACTTCAAAGCTGATGATCTTCCTGTGTCACACAAGTACTGGGATTAGAAAATGTAATGTTTGTAAAGTAGCTGAATTGAAAGTGAAATGGTCTAAAAATAAAAAAAATAATAATCATTGTAAATTTTAATAGACATTATCACATTTATTTTTATGCTGTCATAAACTATAGAAGCTTATATTTTGGTATTTGAAGTACTGATATAATAATAATAATAATAATAATAATAATAATAATAATAATAATAATAATAATAATAATAATAATAATAATAATAATTAAACAGCTTATGCACTGACTCATAAAACATACATGTTATGAAAAGTTATTAAAACTCATAGTTTTAAGACAGGTTTTCAGTGAAACATTTAATGTTATGCTTATAATTTACTGTATAAATGTACAGAATAATTCATTGCTTGACATTTTGCTTTCTTTAACCATTCCAAAAAATATCTTTGCTTTTCATAAAAACACTGCTTCTGAGAAGGTGTACACTTCTGCCGTGGACTTCTCAATAAAATTGGTAGGTTCAACCTGCAGCACTTGGATTTCTAACCAGAAGGCAAAAGATAACAATAAGATTTGACTTTTTTACAGCAACAACTTTGTTAACAATGTAAAACTCTAAGAAAAAACATATACCTTTGGGATTATTGCACTAATATCCAAGCCTTTCACTAGTGATATGCACAGGAACCTTATTGACTCAAATGATTGTTGATGTGATCACAGCCTAGAGAAAACGGTTCTGTTTTATTTTAGGTTATCACATTGTTCCATCTGCTCCCAGATTTTTTTAGGGAGCAAAAAAAAACAAAAAAAACAAGCATGCTTGAAAGCACGGGTTGGCTCAGGGCCACTGTCCTTGGCCCCAAAGAGATCAATTAACCGTGGATCACAGTGTTTCAGAGGCACAAGTTGTGGTTTTTCTAAAAATCTTACATCTCTTACCACCTTGCAGTCAGTCGGGCCGCTCTGACAGGCAACACTTTACTCTGCAACCTCCCCCAACGGGGTGAGAACACGTCCATCAAAATGAGGCTGCCGCGACAGACAAGCTGGGTGCTAGACAACCTGTCAGATCAGGTTGTGTTCCACTCTGCACAGCTTTGCCTTCATTTCATCGGCCTGTCTGTTTTTTTGTTTCTTTTTTCACTTATTTTAACTCACTTTCACCCCCAACAGCTCCTTCTATCTTTCTTTCTTGATAAATATTTCAAGCTCCACTCAAATTTATGTTTGAAGTTGCCAGTTCACTCACTCTCACAAGATCTGTCCATATCACTCAGAAAGATGTGTTGATGGTTTCTTTTGGCATTTGTTGTCAGACAACTTTTTTTTTCCCCCCCCACATCTAACAAATGCTGGACATTTCAGGGATTCACCTCTGCGGCTGTTTTTTGACGCTTGATGTTTTGTTTGTTACCACAGGTGTACGATGCCCATCCTTACAAGTGGCTGAGTGGAAGTTTCCTCGGACAGCCAGGCAAAACATTACTGGTGAATTGGACAAGCTTAAGTAGCCATAATGAGAGGGTAAAACAAGTATCGAACATATTGATGTTTCTTTCAGTGTACAGATTTCAATGGTACTGTTGACTTTAAATTCACACTGTATGCCGGAACTAACCCAAGTAGTTTATAAATACAAGAAATCACAAGAAATAGGTCCTGAAAATGAAGTTATGTGAAATATTTTGGAATTACACGTCATGGTTAAATACAAAAGCTTTCTCCACTTTGTTTTCTAACTACACAATACCAGACGTCCGAAGATACTGTAGCTCTTTAACCTATCATGGCTATCATGCTTTTGATAGCCATGATAGGCTATCATGGCTATCTTGGTAGTGAGAAACCTTTGTAAAGCCTCATCAGTCAAGACTAAAGCATTTCATATTAAATTCCATCAATGAGGAACAGCATTTATTTCTAAGTGCCAGCAGATCTTATATATGTTCTTGCTATACTTTTTTCTTTTTTTTTTTTTTTTTTACATCTCATTCTTTTTATCTGTCCAATAGTTCTTTCTCTTGTTCTCCCATCTTATTGTAAACAACCTAGTTATGAACTTATTTGTCATAGTATTTGGCCATAATATCTGGGTGGAGTTTTATGTCAACAGGAGTATTATAATAATCTTTACTGAGAAAAACATTGATGTGTTCAGTACGTATGTTGCCCAAAATAACAACAATCTGACTTTTATTTTATTTTTTGCCTACTGATGAACTTCTCCGACACCAGGTTTTAATTTGGTGAGGCGATTCTCCTTGCTCAAAGACACAGATGTCAGAAAGCTCCGCAACCCTCGAGGTTCTGTCATCTTACGCCTTGGCAAGGCGTCACTCTTGCGCCCAAGCGAGTAAGTTCACTGAATCTCTCTCTCTCCTATTTTTTTATGTCTTCTTCTTCACTGCTTTGCTTCCTTTCCCCAACAGGGGAATTCATCTGTCACAAATATGTTTTGTTCAGATTTAAGTGGAAGGGAAGGAGAATGAAAGTTAAATTATGTGCAAGATTTCCCACACTGTGTGGGCACAGGGTTTGACAGGCTTTCTCTTTTTCTCGTCCGTCTGAATGTACTCTTTAGCCGTATCGGCTTGTGAAGTTCACAATGTGAGCGCTGTCTAAGGGCTATTAGATGGAGAAGCAGAAACGCTGGTCAGGCGCTGATTGAATTTCCAAAATTACCACTGTTACTGGCTTGTAAAAGTGAATTCTTACAACCTTTCTTTTTTGGGGGGGATTTAACCAGATTTCTGTATTAAAACAAGCTTGCATAATGAAATTTCATCCTTACTTGCCTTGGCAGAATCTGTAGGAGTGATGTCTTAATTAGTAGGCATGTTGCAGTTGCCAGCCACAAAAAAAAAAAGAAAGAAAAAAAAAGATTTATCAGGGTGAGGATTAGGCAGCTCCATTTTTGAACATGTTCTGAACTTGTTTTCTGGGCACAATTTTTAGTCATTAAAAATCCAGCAGCTTGTGGCTTCGTTTCTGTGTAGCTATGTCTTTGTACATTGAAAGGTTTTTTACTCAGAGGTTACTTGTAGAGTTGACAAATGCTTTTAAGGGTTTTGTTCTTTGGTCTTTTTTTTCTTCTTTGTACTTTCCATTAAATTTTAATGTTATACTCCCAATAATAAAACACTTTATTCTTCTTCTTCTTCTTTTTTTTTTTGAAATTACCAAATGGGTCAGTTCAGAGCTCGAAGTACTTTATCACTCTGTGTTTGGATGTGATGTGCAAACTTGCTTGAAGATGAATCTGCCTACCCAACACATTTTTCACGTGAAACATGTTGTACTTTTCATCTTAAGAGTCACAAATATTATTTGTCAAAATCTCGGAGAGAAGTATTTCTAGCGAAAGGAGAGAGAAAACACAGAACTCTATCACCTCTTAGGAAACCAGAGTCTGTGTGCCAAAGGAACAACATTTCGAGATGTTTTTGTTTTGCTCTCAAGCATACAAGGAGAGCACAGAAAGGCTGTGCTACGTCTTTTTTTATGTACGTTAAACTGAACATTGTTTTGTTTCTTGAGATTTTGATGCCTCAGATAAATTTGTTTTACATGTACATATGGCTCTGGAAAAAAAATTAAGAGCCCTTCATTGAACCTCCTGGTTATTCCACCAAATATTGCTTTCTGAACTCTTCCTGAGTTAAAACATTAGCATCTTAATTGTTATTTTGACCATTTCTCATTTTCTGCAACTAAATACAAAATGTTTGCTCGAAATTTCAGAAACATTGAATAAAAGAAAAATGTTCATTTTACTCAAACATATATCTATGAAAAGTAAAATCAGAGAAACTGGTAATTTTACATGGTCTCTTAATTTTTTTTTCCATTTATATGTGTATAATTAAGAAAGAAAAGGCCATGATGCTCTCCACCTATTTTTTTAGAGTGCACTCTCTATGACAGGATAATAGGATGAGAATTGACTTACCCGGGCCTGAGACTGCACAATAATGGCAATGCTCAGTAAAGAGATGAATGACATGACACCAGTGCTCAGCCGCTTGTGTTATATGAGAGACGACTACAGCAGTCTTGCAGAAAAGGATCCAATAACCAACACAATGGCAGGCTTCCAAGGCAGGGATTTAAGCATAAAGAGCCAGTGGGCAGGTTGTGAGATGATGCACCCATACTGACTGCAGAACTTGACTGCGCTTCATAAACGCCTCACCATCAGACCGGGTCGTTTCTGATCGTGGAAGATCAGACCAACAGTTTCTTTCAGCTGTTAGTCAGTGTTTCCTGTTAGACATTGTTGCAGGCAAGGTGAGTATGGATTTACTCATGACAGGAACTAACAAGGGAGCATTGAAAAAAACCCCACAGAAATAAACAAAAGAAGAGCAGCAAAGCACCGTCTTAATAGGGTAAATGCAACCGTTACCCAACACTTTAGGAGTCAATACCGGTGAATTCCTGTTTGAGGGAGAGGATCATTGAAGTGTCAAGGTGCTGCACTGGTGTGTTGTGATGAACAAGGCGTGGAGCTTAGAAGTGTAGGTCGTAATGTACTTGTCTATCTATTTTCTGACTATCTCCTGTAGTCATTAGACACATATTATGTACTAAAGAATAAGAACCATACGAAGGTGGCAGAAATGTGCCTGATCTGTATGGCTGTTGAACTCACCTTAGAGACAGATTAACTCTACTTTAAGTTCCCTTGGAGGAGCTATTGTCCTTTCGAAAAGATTAAAATTCAGCTCAGACGGCTTTGGCAGCTGATTACGAAGTCTTCTGCATGCCTCAATTTTATTTCTTTATTTTTTGTTGCGGTCTGTTGGGAGGAGACTTTTGGGCAGATCCAGAAAATTCTGGAGAAATTGCATATCCCTTCTGGACTGGAATGAAATGGAGAGGGATGTGTTGGCTCTGTTTCAGTCTTGGCCTTGTTTTCCTCTACATCCTCATTTCGAACAGAAGAATGACAATGGATGTACATTTACCTGCCTAGAAGAAAGCTAATGATGCAAACTAAACAAACAAACAAAAAAAACCCCACTAGATTGCATCAAGAACTAATTAAGAATAAGGAAATCTCGACGTCCTTCGTTAATCTTTGTATCTTATTCAGTTCTTGAGGTTTTGACCAAAAACCCGATGAAGCTGACTGTAAGCGTCAAGTGACATTGAGAAAAGACACAAGTCAAATCTCACCACAGGGATTTAAGTTTTCAGCAAATTCATATTTGGTTAAGTCTAGGTTTATTTTTAATAATCTGAGTGTGATGCTTTTAAGCCAGTCAAAGATATTTCATGAAGCTAAGATAGCAGCTGATTAGGTGATAACTGAAGGTATCTTCACAAACAGCTGACTCACTGTAATTTCATTTATTTCAAAAACATCCACTCATCCATCCTGAGAGCTGTGCACCATTATAGGAACAGCATAAGGAACCTGCTACAGATTAGGTGTTTATAGTTTGTTTAAATTTCACAAAGGAAAGAAACACATAGCAATCTAGCAACAGGGAAAACCTACAGCATGTAAAAGTATTTGTCAGCTGTCGCTTTCAAACCGAGTCCGCTTCTTTCATGTGTCAGGTACTTGCTGTTTAACATTCCTTCTGGTTAGCTCTGACTGAAGTGCCAGGAGTCAGAGACCCCAGCCACGGCAAGCAGTGGATCCAAGCGCACTTAAGAAGTCTGCAAACAGGTGTCGATGTACCTCTCCGGTTAAAATCCTGTTCTTAAGCAAGAGATCTACCGTTTTATTATCAAATTTCCTCTGTTGTTCTCCTCTCCTGTGGCTGAAACAAGTGAGGAAGATGTAAATTTCGCTGAAATCTGAGTCTGTCTGATTCATTCCAGGTAATCTCTTCTCGGAGCGTATGTCGGTCTGTTTCTGGGATTTTATTTGTTATTTATTTATTTTATTTTTTTAATGACCCTGAATGTAACAGGCCATGTTTCAGCCCTTCCAACTAAAAAGAAAAGTCGATAGTTTTTCTGAGTGGTTTCGTGCCCTGCAGCTCATATCTCTAATCGACAGCAAAACAACTCTGTTCTGATAACTTTTTCTCTTTCTCCTCTCTGTCTGTGGCGCGTTCTGTCACATTTTTTCCATCTTTTCTCCATCAGCTTTTTCATCCACATTCTTTAATTATGAAAAGCCAAAACTCCTACGCATTTATTTGGTCGCTCGCTGTATTTATTTATTTTTTTGTACCTCTGTCCTTCTTTGTCTTCTTTCTTCTCTTTTTTTGTTCAGTCTTTTCTCCTTCTCACCTTTTTTATTCCCCCCACTCATCTTCTCTTTGTTTTGACGTCTCGTACTTGCCTGTTTTCCCTAGGATCCTACCTCGCTCATAAATCAACGTCACCCAACTTCTAGGAGTGGGAGACCAGCTGCCTGCATCACCAATTCTGTGTGCGTGCAAAGGGAAAGAGTTGGAGTGAAATAGAGCAAGGGAGAATATTTCAAAGTTTTTACCGTCTCAGTGAGGAGACATTTCACTGGGCTCCATTGTGAAACCCTCGTCTCTCAATATATCCACACACCTGTATGGATTGTATTTTTGTGTGTGCGTGTTTTGAATTTGTGATCTTAGATGCCCTTGACTGAAACCGAAGGATGAAGCCTGCCGGACTCTTTCTGCTATGAAAATTAATGCCAAAGGGTCTCACACACTGGCTTTGCATTGTGCTTTACAGATGTAATTCAAAACTAGGCCAACAGAGTGTCTGGAAAACAGTGTGTATATATATATATTTTAAAAATCCTGTTTCAATTTGGGAATACAAAAAGCTGCATAGTTTTGAACTACAGAGCTGCCAAAAAAGTCAAGTTTTTCCATAAATGTACCAATTATTTTATTGATTTGTTCAGTAGGTTGCTTAGAAATTTTACTTCAAGCTGTCTTTTGTCTGGTAAATGGAAAGACAAAATTGTCATTGATTATCATTATTGTGGAGAATATAAATGATCTGGAGTTTTGAGAGGAGTTTTTTTGCAGTCATAATGTCTGAAAAAAGATGACAGATGTGCTGATCAGAACTTTATTTTATCACTGGGTAACGATGAGAGTTATTAAAGAATCGGCTTCAACAAAGTCCCAGTCTGATTCAGTGAATATATTTCATACTTTATGTATTTTAGAGTGGCCAAAATTATAAAAAAAAAAAAATTTACTTCAATTTTGTTTTCAATATTTAATATTATTAATCAAAATTAAATTTAAAAAATGTTTTAAATTGAATATTTCACGTATTTTCATGTATTAATGTAGAGTGTTTTATACTTATTTATGTTTTAAAAACATTTCCAGCTAATACTGAAATGAAATATTTTGTTGGGAAATAAAAGTAGGTATTGATGTGTGTATTTTGTTTTACTGAATGATTTCAATTAGCTGGCAATCATCACGTATCTGACATTTCCCAACTTCTGTGCTCCAGTCAAGTGTTCCCTCACGGCTTATCTGACGAATTCACGTTGATCTTCACCCTGGCTTTGAAAAAGTCTGCACTGAGGGACACCGTCTACCTCTTTCAGATATCGGATCAGCAGGGATATCCACAGGTACTGCTTGCTTCACACTTTCTCGTTGTCCCTCAACACCCCTCTTTCCTCCCGTCGCCACTCATCCCCTCTTTCATTTATACCCTATCCATCGATCGCTCACCTTTTAATCATCTAACTTTTCTTCCGCTTCTTTCTTTTTTGTGACCCTCTCATCACTTTTTGCATAGTCATCCACTTTCCCTTTTGATTTTTTTTTTTCCTCACGCGACATCTTTTCAATTCTCTCCACCTTTTCATTCCATTTGCCTTTTGTCCTGCCTTATTTGTCATTGGGCAACCCTTTCTGTCTGTCTCTCCATCTCTCTCTTTCTCTTTGTCCGTTCTACCTCAATCATCTCCAGCTCTCGTCTTTCATTCACCTTCGTTATTATTCATATGTGTTCCATGATGAAGCACTGGAGTCCCTCCGAGTCTCGATAATCGCTACGAGTCTGAGGCCAGATTTAAATGCTTAGTGTGTATGATGGATGGAGGCTAAGTTGCCTCATTAGTTGTGATTGATTGGCTGCACTTCTTGTGTGCGTAATTAATGTCTTCCTTTACTACCTCGTCTTTGTGTCTTTCTGCAGCACCGCTTGCTTCTACTTACGTGTGCAAATTATTCTTTGTTTGACTTGAGATACATTAAATTTCTATGTAGCGTTTAACTTCTTACCCCTTCATAACCGACTCCCTTCCTCCCTAACCGAAGCTTTCGGTGGACTTCAGCGCTCCCGATGGAACCCTGACCCTGCGAGCCAGAGGTGCCGACCCCGAGGCCGAGCTGGTGAGCTGCGTCTTTAACGGCGAAGGCGTTGAAGCCCTTACGGACCTCCAGTGGCACAAGCTGGCCCTCAGCGTGCAACGTGACGCCGCCTCCCTTCATGTTGACTGCAACTCCATCGAGACAAAGCCCTTCGAGCCCCGAGGCGTCCTGCAGACCGACGGACACACACTGCTGGGTGTTCGGGCCTCGGATGCCGGACCGGTGCAGGTGAGAAAAACTTCTCCGAAACCTCATGCAATAAAACCTGAATGGTAATTTAATGGTTGTGTAACGTTAAAGCAAAATCAGCCAGAAGCCAAAACAAGTGTATGGTTCACCAAATGTTTTATTACAAAAATGATGGTGTAGAAGGGGCTCCACAGGGTGTGGCCACACTGGAAGGTCAGGAATAGGGGATCCACCGGGGTCGGGAATCCACCCTGGGGAGGGTTGGGTGAATGGACAGTGGGAGGTCTTGGGGGCTCTGGGGTACAAACAGACGACAGGGACAAAATCCACCAACGAGAGGCTGAGTTGTTGAAAAGATCCAGGGTCATGCACTGGAGGGTCTCAGGCAATAAATTCAGTAATCAGAAGACTTGAAAAGTTACTTTACTTCCACCATACACAACATTCTTCCAAGCTTTAAAAAACAGAGCGAGATCAATTGAATTCTTAAGGCTCTACGTTAAATTTGATATACGGTGACTTCCAGGTGTTCAGTCTATTAACCAATGTTCTACTTTAAATAGATAGCTACCTTCATCAGATGTTACAGGAACACGGAATAACTCATTTGTACGCCACACAACAATAAAATCCCTTGCCACACATTACTAAAGCACACAATGCACGTTTATATTAAATAGAGTTATTGATGTGATTATGCGAGATATGTGCATTTTTTTAATGTGTGGCAGTCTTATATGAATTTGATTATTACAGCAAGACTATGGAATAAATCAAGATAAAGATAGGAATGTTAATGAAAAGCAGTTTGGCTCCTTCGTTAGAATGCAAAACAGATGCTTCGTAAGTGCAGAGAGGATGGCTCATACACCCACATGCAGGTGAAGCTCTCAACAAACAGCTTTCCAAATGATTTGTTTGAATGGAGAAATTAATTGGCCTTTAGCCATGTTTACTGCCTCGCTTTAACTTATAGCAGAAATACAGCCGCGGACGCGTAGCCCTGCATGCAAATCACCGTGTTAGTAATTTCCTCCTCTCTTTTGGTTTTCATGCTCTCTTCTCCAGATGGATGTTCAGCAGGTGATGCTGTATTGTGACCCATCGCTTGCAATTGAAGAGTCCTGCTGCGAGATCCTCGGCGCTCGGGTAAGACAGGAAATGCTTTGTCCCTGTGAATGACAGAAACCGATTCAATGCAAAGCAGACATTTTTTATTCATTACACATGAATCGTTATGTTGCTGTTTTAAATATAAATGGAACTTTAACAGAAGGAAGACTAAAACTGAGTGTGGTATTGGTTTTGTCTAATCGAGAACCACTGAGAACCAACCAACCAATGAATAAAGAGTTCAGGAAACCCAGGTTGTATTCTACCCAAAATGCTGTTTTTACTCACCCAGTCCATTAGGTGGGGTAAATGTGGAGTACGTGACGGGTGCATAAGGTTTCCACATGAGGTCAGCTTTAAAAATGGTTTTAACAAAAGAGGCATTTACGCTGTTCAAATAAATACATGTACGAGAAATTTTCTCTCTGGAACCATTAGAACAAAATCTTTAGGGCCCCATAAAGCGTTGTTGCCGTGTGAACACAGAGCACAAACGGTTAAAAACTTTGCAATAAAAAAAAATAACAGAGTGGACAGGCCATTAAACTTCATAAAACACAAGTGAATAATTACAGACTGTCGAAACTTCACGCTGGATCTCAGCTTGCACTTAACACTTCTCTTTTTCTCCTGACTCTGGGACCTTGATTTCAAAATGAAAAGAAAAAGCTACTTTCAGATTAAAAAAAGAAAAAGAGAATTACTTCTTAGAACGCCTTGAGCAGCTATCCAGTTTTTTCTCTCCTTAGCCCAGGTAAGACGCCTCTGAAGTGGATTAATAGATGGAGTGTGACAGTTGTAAGCCATGTATCTCCAGCTGTAGTCCACGCCTTATGAACCTCTCCCAAACTTTAAAGTGGGCTTTGCTTTACAGTCCTCTCACGGCCACAGTCATCCGTGCTGCTTGTGCACTTTTTCCAGACCGATATTCCTGCAGAAATAATGCAAAAGAATTTGTGAACATCACCACTTTCTATATTGATGACCATTTGTGGCTTTACCCTCCTTGTGGACGGTGTGAGGACAACTGTCCCATCAGCAGTCTTTCCACATGATTCTGTAGGCCATGACCATGCCATTTTATTATTTAAGAAAAGCTTTTTATTGGGATTAGTGATTTTCCGATGATATAACATTTGCCGTAAGCCCTCATAAACTAAGCAGAAATAAATGTTTTAAAATTGTACCTATGTTATGAATCTGCACATTCATATGTGTTCCGCTGCTCATATTGAAAAACTGAAATCAGTCAATGTTTTAGCCAGACAAAAATGCTCACTGGGCACTTGTAAAAGCTTCTTTATGGTGTTGGAAGGCTTCTGCTGAGCAGATGCACAAAAAGCTGAGTGTGTATTATCTAAATGAAACACCATAAGGGAACTTATGCTTTGCTCTTGAGGTTTGCTCTAGTTAATAACCAATGGTTTGTCTTCATGTTGCTATACTTGTTGTATTTTCTTCCAGTTTCTGTCATAACTATATAAAAAAATAGGCTGCCTTATATTGAAGATGCAGCAAGACTGCTATCCACAGAACACAACACTTTAACAGTTGTCTAACTATTTATTCTTCAGAGAGTTTCAATATATATATATATATATATATATATATATATATATATATATATATATATATAATCAAATACTGTGTAATTAAGTCTCATCAGCTTTGATTGTGAAACATGTTCTTGCTTTGAATGCAAATCTAATTTCAGGCATCTTGCTTCCAGCCACAGCAAAGGGCTTTAATAATATATTCTGCACTTTTCCCCTCGTTTCTTGCCCGTCCACTGGATTTCTTTCTTCTCTGTCTTTAAGTTTTTGTTTGCACACCTCCAAAGACTTATTAAATTGAAAACGGATTCATTTGATTAACAACAGAACGGGCGTGTGCTCAGGCATGAGGAGAATGGCAATCATCCACTTCAGGAGTTTGTTTTTCAGCTGAAAACTCTTTAAGTCCTAGTCTGCTTTTATTCAGCATAATTCTCCAGGGTTTTATTACCTACGTGCCTTTGTGTTTGTGCTTTCTTATGCCAAATAAGTTTGAAGGAGTCGGGCTTCAAAAAGGCTGGGCGCATGCTCCCTCGGATGTTTGAAAGTTAAGTCTTATGCAATGAAGACTTCGTGCTGTAAAATGGATTGTATGGGCTTGTAGAACAAAACCATTACACGTTAGCTCTTTGTATGTGTGCTGCAGGGCTTCCTCTGAGCAACAGCTAAATTTGGCTTGAGAGCTGGAGAGGCAAGTGTGAAAAATTGTAGACCTGTGGCAACTGAAGTATTTTTAAAGACAAATAGCACAGTGGAGAACATGAACCACATTTTGCACAATTGTCATGTTCTGGTTTCTGGCCCCTTTTATTCCCACTCACTATTTGCGTCGTTTGGTTGTAATCATACCCAGTTGGTCATTTTCTTTACTCTTAAGTGTCCTGCAAAAAGTGTTGGTTTCCTTTGAACGTTTTTGAAATTTTGAAATTTTACGACCACAAAACTCAAGTAGGAAGGGAAATGATTAATGGATTTAAAAGTACGTTTATATCTTGCCCTTTTAACTCTGATATTTCTAACTAAAATTGAGCGCAACAAATTGTCTCGAGAACTCATCTTATTATAGAGTCCAAGAAAAGAGTTCCATAGTGACACTGGAGAAGCTCCTGTTTGAAGATAGAGCATATAAACAAGACATTTTTTAGCTAATCATTCCACAAATGTGACTTTTGTTGAACAACGACAAGAAGAAATTCACTCTTGAGGAAAAAAGGCATGAGAATTTCAGTTTGTACTTGCCACAAGGGATGTAAAAACTTTGGATGAAGGTGCTTTGATGGGATCGCATTTTGCAAATTCTTCTCTCCACAGTGAAATAAAGGAGGTGACAGCGTCATTCCGTGAGAATGCTTCTCTTCAGCTTGGCAGGGAAGCTGGGTAGAGTTGATGGGAAGATAGCTGGAGGAAAACACAGGAAAATCCTGCGAGAGGCTACAAGAGACTTGAGAATAGAATTGTTAGCATCAAAGCTAATCCATGTCAGAACGGTCCAGCAAAAGGCCAAGCCTAAATACAATTCAGAGTCTCTGGCATGACTTGAACATTTACTGTATATTGCCAGGAGCTTCACATCCAGTCTTACTGAGTATGGAAAAAAATGCAAAAGGATTTTACTCTCTAGATGTGCAAAACATAACCTGTATGATTTATGGAGTAGAATATGCATATGAACCTAGAAGCCTTGAATCATTTCCCATTCACTATGCAAAATATTTGTGTTTCAGTTCAAACCCTAATAACTAAGAAGATTATGTTTGTGACTTTAGTAGAAGAAAAAGTTAATGTAGTTATTTCTGCAATGACATCTAAAGGAGTCTTAGCTTTTATACAGTTATTTTATAACCAAAGGTCAACACCAATCTCATTCCAATCCAATTGACATTCGGACAATGCTAACTTGCACCAGCTAATAAGCTAATTTGCTGACATAATGAATAGGCCTTTGCTATCAAAAAAAATTTAATGCTGTGCTACCACTTTGTCATTTTATTGCCATTACTAGCTTAAAAGAGTGAAAAGTATACAGCAATGTTGTGTTTTTTCTGTCTCCTGCTTGCAGTGCCCTACTGATGCTGCAAAGAGCCGTCGAGCGGCTGAAAACGACCTGGATGAAAACATGTTTAGCCAGGTAATTTCCACATCTACAGATGTTCTGTTATTTGATAAAACTACAAAATGTAATCGTAAATATTGTTCGAATAATAATAATAATAATAATAATAATAATAATAATAATAATAATAATAAAAACGTCTTTCTTCAAATATGTGTGAAAGAGAATGTAGATATGGGATACATGTTTCCAATGCAGTTGGATCAATTGGAACCACACTTACATTAAATTGTGCCACAGAGGTAAAGGTCTAACTCATGCTTTCTGGTCTGGTCTGCTATATGTTTGGCGCCTTGATGAAATGTTGACTGGTCTACAGTTGACAACACCTTTTGCTTGTTGACCACTTGAAGAAAGTATCAGCAACCCCCACAACTATCCAGTTTACACAGGAATTTGAGTGTAAAAAAGAGGTTGAGATGGGTTTCTTAGGCAGCCTGGAAGAGAAATACATAGTATTGAAATACAATAGGGTGAAGAATTGTTAGGAAAATAAATTTATATTAAATTTTGATCATTTTTTGAAAAGAATGATGGGATATTCTATATTAGGCTCCTTTAAAATTGTCTTGTGAGCATTATTGATCTAAAACGTGGCTGCACAGACAAGAAGACAAGGACTATCTGACAGTGTATGTCATGAACAAAACCAACATTGCTGGCAATATGCAGTTGCATGTGTACACAAAGGATGGGTGGTTTTCATGTCTTTCAAAGAGGAGTTCAAGAAAAAAATAAACAGCTGTTTGTGGCGAGACCTGAACAGCCTTGACATCAGTGCCTACCCATCACCCACAGAAAGCAGTGCTGCATTATGTGAAAATAAAAACATAAAAAATACAAAAGCTGTTACGTTCAATGGAGGAAATCTTTAAACAGTGAGAACATTTTTGCCTTTAGAAGTGCAGATATTGATTTCCCCAGCTTCCAAACATTTACAGAAGTGTTGTTCAACAGAGTTGAAGTATGAAAGTGGTACCAACAAACCCAACATCCGCAGTTATAAAATGCATTTCACTGACAGAAACAAGGCTTTAAAGAGAGCGTGGTGCAAAGCATTTTCACTTGCAAGGCTCTTGTTTTAAATTTGGTGACAAGAATTTAAGCTTTTCAACAAATTGTAAGTCTTTTCGCAATGCATGACACACAAAGAAACAAATAGTGTTATTATTCAGACAGATTCATCTTGGATGGTCTCAGGGAAAAACTAATTCTGGGCAGTTTGTCAAAAATGACATTTCTTCCCTCTTGAAACTAAACCCTGCTGTAGACTTTGTGTCACTTTGGAGTATTATGTGAATGTTGGTTCTGGTGATTGCTTCAACAATGACTCAAAGTTCTTCCTTGTACCGTCTTCTTTTTTTTTTTGTCACTTTTTATTTCATAATACATATTAAAAGGGTGGGGAGGTCTAAAATCTGTTATTTATTCATTGGGACTTGCGTTTGTAACTCTCTGGAGTTAGCTTGTAGCTCAAGCTCTGCCAGACTCTGGGACATAATAATCAATCCCATTGATGCTCACAGCTAGACACAAACATCTCATGTTTTTCTCTCTGCCTCATCTCTCACTGTCATTTGAACTTGTTTCTCTGCATAATTGCAGTTTGACTACTCTGCTAGTGTGAAATGCAATTCAGTCTGAAAATCTGTAAACCTAAATGGATGGCACAGCTAAATTATTTAAAATTCCAGGAATGCAATGGATGCTAGATTACATGCATATTAAACGTAAACTCATTGTGCAAGCTTTTACAAAAACTACACAAAAATAACATTGGAGGACAAGGAAGTTATTACAGTTTTGCATTTTTAAGCATCTTGGAGTAGAAAACATGACTTTTGTTGTTGTTGTTGTTTTGGCTAAAAACAACTACTATGAATATCTGCCGGCTTATGGAGATCTTTAAGACTCAAGAACCATGATATGTAGTTCACACACTCTAATCTCTCATCTTAGTTCATTTCAAACCACAGTGTTTGGTTTTAAAAGCATGCAAGAAACAAATCTGTATCGGCAGAAAAGCTGCGGTGAAGTCAGCGGTGTGGTTGTGTTAAAGTGTCAAAAAGGCAGTAAAATAATATACATAATATTGGTAAATATCAGTTATCTATAACAGCGGCAATATTGATACTTGATATCGATATCGACTTGAATTTCCATAGCAGTTCGTACAAATTAATGAATGAACTGTCAATGTCAAATTTATTTATATAGCACTTTAAAAACAGGTGTAAAACTGCACCAAAGTGCTGTACAAGAACGACAACAATACAAATTGATAAAAACAGAGTATCAAAACAGTACTTCAAATAAAAGCCAAGGAACTGTAATTTGTATGCACTGATACAAATTGTCAGTGCATACTGTTCACCCTTTCTGCATGTCATGTGGAATGGTGTGGAAAAGTATTGAACACATCTAGTAATATATAAATTTTTTTACTTTACAGTAGCAAAGCCTTTGTTGGTAACATGTCTGTTACTCATTCAGGCACGTATGTCCTGTGTGATGCTTGTATAATGAGAACCATTTCTATAGACCACAGACAAGCGTCTAAAGCATCTGATATTAATTTGTCCATATGGATCTAAGTATTCGTTCCCAAACTCTGACAAATTTTGTCTGTTTTCTTAGATTGTTATCCTTTTCACCCCTTTCAGGGCCTCCTTTTCTTGATATGTTCCAAGCTTAATTCAATCTTTCACTCGTCATCGTACATAATTCGCGGACTAATTAATTGTATGTGTGGATTACATATCAAGCAGCATAAATCACTTTCTTTCTGTGAAAAATATTGACATGTTGAATACATATTTTCCCCGCCGTATGAGAGCTTGTCTTCAGCAGAGCTCCAAATGCTTTGCAAAGATCAGCCTTTTACCTAGAATTTCATATAAGAAAAACAAAATGCCTTTTATGTGTGAAACCTTTGTACAAAAAACATCTTCCGTTAAAGCCTAATAATGATTCTCCATATTTCATTGTCTGATTCTATTTTTTAACCTTTCTCCTATCGTTTTTTTCACACTTGCTAGCACACCCATCACACACGCCTTCACAAAGAGACACACAAAGTGACTAGAAAACTTTCTATTTTTTATCTGTTTATTAGTTTCCTACACAGTAAATGGGCTGTGAAATCCAAGATTCCTGCATTCAGCCTATATGATATTGAACCATGCACCAGCTTCCATAAACAAAGCCTTTTTAGGTGACTACACATTAAACTCTGCATGCATGCTTTATTGTGTCTTCTATTTATGGAGTATTCACCAAACAAACAGGATGGTTCAGTTGGGGTCAGCCAAATTTAAAAAGCAACGACTCTGGATGTGTTTTCAAGACACAGGCTCTGTCTGCCTTTTTATCATCTGTATATATTTATTTCATATATGTAGTATGTAAGTGAGGAGTGTGGATAAAAATTCCTAGTTTGGTTAATGTTATTTAAAACTTTACGTTTGTATCCTAATAATTGAAGTTCTGTAATTAAGTACAATCAAAATCGTTGTCTTTGAAATATGAGTGGAAATACATGAGAAGTGCAAGGAAGCCATTGAGTGGCTTTAAAATGATATGTGAGATGTGTTGTATTGAGATGAATAACAAGCTTTTGCAAAGCATAGACTAACCTTAATTGAAACTGATTGCTTGAATTTGAATTTAAACCTCTGTCTACTGGAGTGAATTAAAACCTATCTGATCTGCATTGTATTGGAATTAATTTGATCGACGGCTGAATAAAATTAATCAAGTGACGGTGCTAAGCAAAGTTATTCTTTAGCACTGTTATAGGAAAAACAAACATAAAAGAAGCTCTGCTGAAATCAAATCCCATCTTGCTCTTGTTTGCCTCTAAGCCACTGTTAACAATGCAGCACAGTTAGTTGTTACACAGGGTTAGAAATGTAGGAGTAAGGACCAATTTGCTTAAGAGCAAAATCAAGACTTTTCTGTTGTGGAACGACTAATAAGATTTTTGTCCATCGACAATTATTCAAGGAGGTAATCAATAAAAAGAGTGTGTGTTTTAGTTATTTACAATATTACCCGTGAAGGATGTTTCCTTCATATTATTATTTTGCAACAATATTATGTCTCATATGCCTTTTCAATTTTAGAGACCAGGGCTGCTTGTGAAAATACTGTGCCAATTTATCTGTAAGTGCTTTTTATGTTAATTAGAAAGTCTGTAAATTTAGCTTTCACTTTCAAGCATTTGACATCTTGAGAAGAGTGTACCAAATAGCTGTTTCCTAACCAGACAAATGAAATTCAGGTATGCAATAGTACAATCGACGTCTTGTAAGTTGCACTATTTTTGTTTTTTTAATTTTTTTCCTTTTTCATCAACCTAAAATAGAATGCCATTATCAGTCAACTTTGTATGGCTAATATCTAGGCAAATATGTTATCTTCATAATGGTAGTAACTCAGCTTGCTAAAGGTTTAAATAGCAAATTATGCAAGAAAGTAAACCTTCTGGGGAGATTTACAGTAAGGTTACATTGCCCTTATCAATTACTTGGTTGCAATTTGCAATGGTTGTCTCACCGGCAGGGTAGCAGGATACAAGAGGTATAATTGACTTCTCTGACCCTCAGTACCAAACCCCATCTTCTGATGATGTCAAACAACCTTTCTTTGCAACTAGTATCAAATAAGGTTTGGTATGGGGCTGTGTGTGTGTGTGTGTGTGTGTGTGTGCGTGTGTGTGCGTGTGAAGGTGGGGGGTCACAGCAGTTGCTGCCTTCCTGAAATATGACAAATCTCAAAATCTCACCCACAGTGTTTCTTATCTTGCTGCACTGTAAGCCTCTTTTTTTTTATTCACTTTCTTGCTTTCAACCCAGTTTCCAACTGAAAGGTCATCCGGGCTTCAAAAGATCCAAAGTCTTCTTTGTGCCTTTTTTATTTTTTTTAAAGCCTTATGCGTGACTACTGGAGATTTTATGACGAAGTTCAACACTACCTGTAAAATGGTTTTTCCCTTCTTCTCTATGCCACTGCGCTTATTTCTTGCCTCTTAACTTGCTGTCTTGAGCAAAATTGCTTCCACTCAGCTTTTGCTTGCTTCCTTTACCTCCTTGTTGACTCTTGTTTTCCAAATCAATTTGCTATTCTGCACACAGCAGGGGGTCTATATATTTATGTACTTTGGGGCTAATAGGATACAGTACGTCATGTTCTTCATAAGCTCATCCTTTTTTTTATCTCTTAAAAATACAGTACAGAATAAGTCCTAATGACGTATCAATGTAACTGAAATTTTTCTTGGTTTTTTTTGTCTGTTGTTGTTTGTCTGATGCAATGGACTGTAAATGGTACAAAATTTAAAAGGATGGACTGCAACAACTTTCCTGCAATACAAAAATGTCGTCCAATGACCTTCATTTTTTTTTTCTCTCCGCCAACAGGATATTTTTGCATCCAAGGATTTTGCAGAAAAAGTAAGCCTCACTATTCACACCCACTCGCACACACGTGACTTAACATTGCTGCATTTTTAATGATTTTAACTAGCGGGACAACTGGCTCCAGCTAAGACCGCTTTGTAAACTCTTCGGTTCACAAAGCGAAAGGAGCATGTTCCCAGCATGTGCTCCAGTTTCCTACTGCTGTCTTAAAAAAAAGAAAAAAAGTTTGTTTTTTTTTCAGATGAACTAGTCACTAGAGCAACACTTTGAATTGGGTCTTTTGCTGTCTCTGTAAGACTGTCCAGAGAGTTGCATGTTCTGTTTGAATTAAAACAAGAGGACAATGTGCAGGCGAAGCAGGTTGTGCCTTTGACGCCATCTCCTGCTGCCGTTCTCGAACACTTGCTGACTGACTGAGAACCTGATTTACACCTCATTATGCAACCGGTCTCAGTTGGGGTGTTCCTTCTGCCTATTAATTTTTGTCATTCACCTACAATAGGCATGCTCTGTTCACAAATAGAATACAAAACTCCAGACGCTTCATTATGTTGCTCCGGTGTGTGCTTACTAATGTATCAGGCTGCCTCTCTTGACTTCCTCAATGTGGGGTATTACCCGGGTTGGCGCTCGTGGCTCACCATAGTGTTAGAGGAAGGAAATAAAAGGGAATTTAATTTGGTTAGATTACAAGAGCTCTGATTTTTTTTTTTCTTTTCAATGCAGATATGAGGTAATTTACCCGTTGGATAAGAACGATTTAGAAAGGTGGATACCATGCACTTCTTCAGCTATCCCTAGCACCGAGCAGGCTCATGAATTAATGTTATTATGTTAATAAACGGGCTGAATGTGTGTTAAATTTTACCTCTGCTGCATGATCCCGAAGCTCAGTCAAGAGCCAATTTTCACCAGTGTTCATGTCATGCCTCGTCAGCTATTCTTCTGCGCTTTTTCCCCCCTCTACATGCGCTTCATGGTCATGTGAGTGAAAAGCCTCAGCTCCCATCAATCTGCAGAAATCTCTTAGCAGCACAAAAAGGCAATTTCAGTGGTGCAATCCCAGAATGTAGTTCCCTCTCTTTGGCATTGGTTCGCAGCGCAAGTGGATAAAAATTCAGGAAAATCTGCATGCTTACGATTTACTGCTAAGCTGCAGTCTTGGCTTAATCAAACATGGCACTTGAAGAAGAGGGCTACAGTAAATCATGTTAGAAAACAGTCAGAGATCAATCAAACGACCTTGGCACAACAATTTCACTCTGTGCAGACGCTAATTAAGGCCAGCCTACGCAATACTTTTATCAACAGCTACATTAGCAGAAGGTTAAGTGACACATATAGTTTGCAGGTAATTGCCACATTCCAAACAGACAGTGCCAAGTGATGCTTACCTGGTAATTTGACACAAGTTTAGTTATGAGCTCAAGAATATATTCTGTTTCAAATATGATTTGTTAATAACAGGCTACCACATATTCATTACCACATAACCAATCAAAAAGATACATATAAAAAAAAAAAAATCCTGGCATGACCAGGACAAAATCACCAAGTCGTCATTCACCTGTAGTGTGGACAAGCAATAATGTTTCTTACCAAGCTTCAGCAAATTATCTTGCTTGTTCGCTGACATTCTAAGCCCTGATAAATAAATCCATCTGCGTGTAGAAAGAAAGAACGTTTGGACAAGATGAGGCTGCATTCAGGACAACCCGGAAATACTGGAGGAACATTTGTCCTATACTGATTTAAAATGGGGTGTGCAATTAAATGAGACAAATCCATACTTAAGAGGAGATATGGCAATTCTAAAGGTTCACCATTACCATGGTGACTAAGCTTTCTGATCTGTCAAATCAGAAAGCTTAGAAAGACAGAGAATTTTATTTCATTTTGGCGTTTCTTGAAGGAAACTCATTAATTATATCAATATCAGCTCTATTACCAATTTAGACTGAATGGCCAGGAGTGACATACTGTTGAGGCATCTCTCAGTCTAGTTCTTTTTATTGTTCAGCTCTGCCCATTTGGGGAAATGATAATTTGTCCTGGCAGCTGCTGACAAGCACTGTCAGATATAGATACACTGGGAAACGCTGACTGTAATCCATAAGCATTGTCAGAAGTTTTGAAGGGCACATTTTCATTCTGTGAGGTTTAATAAAAGCTCCGAAGTGATTCACTTTGTCTGAGAAACGTCTAGGTCGCACTTTTGAAGAGTTACATTTGTCTTCTAGAAACAATTAAGTATGTTTTGTTTTTTTTTGCAAGAGTTCACCAAAAGGTAGATCCTACATAATCAAATTTTTCAATGTGACGGCTGCATTTTTCTTGTCTTTTTTTTTTTTTGTTTTGTGATAGCTGGGCATCATCCCCAGAGCCTCATATTTTGAAATTATTATGCCGAAAAGCGTAACAAGGCCCAGCACAGTAACATCGACAAGTATTTGACAGTGACTTCCATGTCAAGCCGATACAAATGTCCTAGTTCTCAGAAACAGTCTCCCATCTAGAAGCAGATGCAGAGCGGAACGAGCGCAAATATTGGAGCAAATCAAAAACTTCCCCACTTCAATAATGCTGGCCTCTGTGATGTTAACACCCGCCAAGTTTAGAGAATGAGCTGTGCATGGGATATAAAGGAATAAATGATTTATTTGCTTTAAATGTGCCGCAGGCCGTTATTCCACCCTGACATGTTGCTGCGTTTATCAAAACATTGGCCTCCGCAGTTAGATAAATCCAATCCAAGGCTTTCCGCTATCGCAATAACAAAAGCTGCAAAACTGTCTTGCATGACAATGAATTGGTTCAAATGCCAAAAATGGTTTCACAACTTTCTCCTGTTTTGTAAAAAGTCTAAAAATGAAGGTTAGATTATCTAAATCAATGAAAGGAGTTGCATCTATAGAAGCAGCAAAATATTTATATTTGCGTAACTGTTTTACAATCACTTGCGTAGTTTATTTTACAGTCATTAACTCCACAAACTCCTTACAACTTGTTGAGGACAGGTAAGATGCATTGACCGTACCTTTCTGGCCATGTGTTATGCTGTGTTCTGGTAGAAATGGTTAGGATTAGGATATAATTAGGTAGTTGTGACTATGGGATGAATCCAGAAGCGTGTTGATCCCCTGATGGTCACTTTTAACTCTTCTGAAATCTTCACCTGGAACAACAAGGACAGGAACATTAACTTCCCTCCAACATTGCTTAACAGTGGATGGTTCCTTCAACAGGAATGAATCAGTTGTTCTTGTACTGCTGCATCAATATGAGCATTTTAGACTCTGGCTTTCGAATCTTCTCTTGTTCTGCGATTTGACATTTGTGTTTCCAAACACACTTCCTGTTGTACTTCCTGTCCTTACGGCTGTTTTACTTAAAATATCCTTAATTATCCTTCCCGCTAATGCGGCGTCCGCCATTGTATTTTCCTAGCCTGTATTGAAATAATGAGGTGCCTCTTTCAATAAGAATCACCTTTACTCACCGGATGTCTGTTGACTGTGTCCCATGGGCTCCACTCTGGATACGTTGTTTTTCTGAAAGCCTGTTTTCATCTTGTCATGACATCAGAGGTCCTGGACCCATCTCTAAGAGAAAACAAGAAAGGTTCTTCTGCTCCACCAACTGTACACAGCTCAGTGCCCCAGTCTTTTGATGAGGTACAGCTAGCCGCTGTGGAGTCCACCCACAAAGTCGCCACTGGGCGCAAAGCTTAACCTCCCCATTCACCAAGAGCACTTTACTTTCAGTCCTGTTTTCTGTTGGTATTTTTAATTCCTTTGCTTCTTTTTTAATTTTTCCCTTTAAATACTCTGTCTTTTGTTTATTCACGCTGACTGGGACTGACGATTAATCAGTAGTTTGACCATAGTGTCACTGATTTGGACTAATTTAAATATTTATACAAATTTAAGATTCAATTGCATTTAATAGTTACCCTCTTGAGGTCACTCAAAACAAATTATCTGCATACATTTTTTTATTGTTTTTTTAAGACCAGGGCCTCATCGCACACCCAATATTAATATGCTCAAATATTAATCTGTCCTAGGTAGGATACCGATAAGGGTGTGTCCAGATCTGCTTTGGTGCTAATAAAAGCCAACTAGCCTATTCTTTTTATAGAAAACCCACTAAAATCTACAATAAAGCTTTGTGTATGATGTTCTTTTTGATCAAGAATAAAATAAAAATATTGTTTAAAATGCTGGTAGGATCTTTTTAATGAACATAAAGCTTGAATTTTTGATTCTAATGACTTGATTATAAATAATTATATTAAACTTGACAGAAACATCAATATTTAAAAGCTGTTACCTTCTAAACCACAAAGAAACAGAGTAAGAGAAAACTCTGAGCAACTGAAATTCAATGTAACAATAAAGTTAAAGGGAAAAGGTTGTAGTATTTAATATTCACTACAAATAAGACAGAAAACAGATGGTTCTATGAACTTTAAGGCTAACAACACACTCATCTACTGCTGTATTAGGTTCAACTTGTAGTACTGGCTAAGATGATCTTTTGCCTCCAAACTGCTATAATTCTTCATGAAATAGATTTCATGAAGAATTTAGTTGTTAGTCAGGCACTAACACCCATCCCACTTTCAAAGTCACTAAAATCCTTCCTCTTGCCTATTCATATGCTCACTTTTAACTTAATCTTCATTCTAGAGTCTACATGCCTGAATGTGAAGTTGCCATTAAGAGTCAATATGCAAACTCTAAACTTTTATATTAGATGTGTCTGTGTGTACCTTAGCTATCTGAATTAGTTAACAGCACTAAAATCAGCAATAGGAGCTTATAAGAGCAGTGTTTCTTTTTTATTGCCTTGTAGTATAACATTGGGAATAAATAAAGTACTCTGTAGGCTTTTAGTAGATTTTTTTTTTAAGCTGCGTTCAATCGCAAATGAGAACATGGAAAGAGTGAGTCGTCACTGCAGCTGGTTCAGGCAGCCATTGATAGATCTGCAGCGCGTGAGAGGAAGAGGGGAATAAAGGGAAGAGCTAGAATTACACGTTGTCTCTGTGCTGTTACAACCGTTCTCTCTCTCTCTGACTCTCTCTCGTCTCGGCAAGCTCGCATAGTCACAACTTCAGCATATTGCAAACTTCCTGGTGTGTGAAAGCCAGACTCCCAGAAACACGGGCTGCAGTAATTCAGCTTTAATTACCCGCTTCCACCAAAAAAAAAAATAAATCGCTTCAGTTATTTATAATTGTTGTCCTTATTTGGTTTGTGCATGTGACTGTGATCATGTTTTTGCACCATCCTGCAGGAGCAGCTGGTCTGCTCACTCCGGTGCTATGGGAATCAGACATTCCTATTGATCTCCTGTTCTCATGGGAGATGTGTGTGTGTGTGTGTGTGTGTGTGTGTGTGTGTGTGTGTGTGTGTGTGTGTGTGTGTGTGTGTGTGTGTGTGTGTGCCCACTTGCATACAACTCATCCTCTTTTAGCAGCATAATGTAGCAGCAGGGAGATTTGGAAAAGTTGAATTTTGTGCAAGAGTGCCACTGTCAGGTGACAGCAGAAACTACAAGACTTAATTTTTTCATAAAGCCCAAAGCAGTGTTAATTTATTCTTTCTCTGTGTCTGTCTGTAGTGTGCTGGTTGTTTACTCCTGAGTAAGGAGGAAAATGTAAGGATCGCTGATCTTTACTTCTTTCCGTAAGATCATGTTGGAAATGTCAATCCAAGAGGTATGTTATGATGTTCCCTGTGTGTGTTTTTCAGGTTGTAAACCTTGGAGGAAAAGGTGGCCGGGTGAGTATGAAGGACGTAGTTGTAATGTGAAACTAAAATGAATGAAACTAATTAATGGGAAGTAATTAAAGGCTAGACTTTTACCAAATAGCAACACGATACAGCATTCACAAATAATCATCCATCCTCTCTATCTCTCTGTGTCTCAGGGCGATGGTTGCTCAGGTCCAGTAAGTAAACTAGTCATTTTGCCTTTTCCTTTCCTTTCCTTTCCTTTCCTTTCCTTTCCTTTCCTTTCACAATGTGCTAGTATTGGTCAGTGTTTTTTTTCTCCTGCTTCTTGCCAAAAGTGATTTGTGAAAATTTGTGCCAACCAACTGTCTGTAACCTCAGTGCACAGATGGGTCCAGAGGCCAGAAGGGCGAGAAAGGCGAGCCGGTGAGTGCCAGAGTTTCAGCCACAGGTTGCAGCAACACGTACCAGCGCTTTCCAACCCAGCTAAACCCCTTCAGCATTTTTGGGTTGATTCTTATGCAGAGCCTCATTTTTCAGGCATTCAGCCACAGTATTAATAATGCAGCTGGAAATCCTGTTGCTCTTTGTGTATTTTTATTTTTTACCAGTAGAGTGTTTATTAACCATGCAAGAATGTGTGGACCTGCATCACGAAAGGGGGATTTAATGAGTAAGCTGCAACCGACTAACATGTGTGTCATCTAAGTTGCAAACATATTTACACCCCCTCAACATATTTTTTTCATAGTTTGCACTTTACAACTACAGAATTCAATGTAGTTTGCTAGGATTTTATGTTATAGACCAACATAAAGTAGGGCATCTAGAGTGCAGCTCACAATTTAATCACAATTAATTCAGTTGAGCTTGTTAAACTTTTTTGCATGGCATACATTTGTCTGGCTTGTCGACTTAATAAACATAATAAATTAACTTGAATAAACCTACTTTGATTACTTCTGACCAATTAATGGAATATATGTAAATTGGATCAACTGTTCTGTTTGTTTTTCCTCCACTTTTCTGCCACACTATACATTTTATATAGTCGCACTATTCTGTTTTTGGGCATCACCATGAATACAAATCCATGGGATTTAGATCCGTTTTTGAAAAAAACATATATATATTTTTTGACTTTGCAATTGTCCTGCTGCCATAAAAAGTCTGTGGTTGTATTTTGACAAAATGTGAAAAAACCTCTGAGGTTTCCCCAATTTTAGAAAAGACCAGCTCCTTTCTCTGAGACTTTGTGTAAATGGGGCAATAGCCTCTTGGTGTTAGCCCACACAGGCTACTGACTGCTTACTATGTTTGCAATGCCCCAGGTTGGGTGTGTGTGTGTGTGTGTGTGTGTGTGCGTGTGTGTGTGTAGTGTACGGTTTGTCTTCTTTTAGAGCCAAGTCATTGATCTTGGCCTTATCTCCGCTGATTGCCTCCACAGGGAACGGCTTCCTACCGGGGTCAGGCAGCTGGGTACAAGGTGAACATTTGAAGAAACTTTTGGTGATTAATAATCAAGACGTAACCCCCTAATGATCATCCAATTAGATTCTAACCTCTCATTCTCTCGGTGGTTTTGTCCAGGGAGAAAAAGGTCAGAAAGGGGAGATCGGTCCGCAAGGCCTGACAGGAACACCGGGGAAGGATGTAGGTGTTTCGTGCTTGTTTTCTTCAACACATCTAGAGCAAGTCAGACATTAAGGTCAAAATACAGTTTTTGCAATCGCATAAATGAGAGAGGACATCTCCGAGAGATGCTCACTCATCCTGTTGTGCGGTTACTTTTATCTGGCCTAAGCGGATATTCAGTAAACCCATGTGGTACCGCTCTCTACACTCGGGCTCTCATTGATATCTGCCCGCTCCTGTTGCGTTAAGTCAACCTGCTAATGCCTGTTAGATTAGGCTAGAGCAACAAAGCTTGCACAATCAATGCCGCCTCATTGACTGGGCTGTTTGTCTCTCACGCAGGCAGCCGTCTATTCAGGAAGACTTAAACCTTTTAATCTTCCCCCCTGAACGGTGCAATGAGCCCGCGAACGCATGAAAACTTTTGAGGAACAAATTACAGCCTTAGCAGGGCGCCGAGAGATTCCAGCAGTTTTTTCTGGCATCCAATGAACTCACATTTAGCAGTTTTCTAAGCTAAGTGCTTGTAGCCAGATGGATTTGGTGGGGCGGGGGGAATAGATTTTGTTTTTAATTCCTCCCATCCATCTGACATTCTGAAAATGAATGTTCTCGTCGATGTGGCTTGAGTCAGGCAGGCAGAAAATATCACATGCACCACTGAAGACAATTCATCTCACAGGCTTTATGATAACCCTGTCTATTTTTCCTTCTGGTGAACGATGTTAAATAAATTAGAGAAATCTAAAAGACTTGAACATTTCTATAAAGGAAACAAGCTCTGAGTTTTCTTTAACACCAACAGCACTTGTTTTATTCCCTCTCAGAACACGCTGATGATGTCACTCTCCTCTCTTGTCTGTCACCATTTCTCAGGGTCGAGAAGGGTCCATCTGCGTCGTCGGCCCCAAGGGACAGAAGGTTTGGCTGCCTTAACTCTTGGGCTTTCTGTCATCAGCCTGTCTGTCACATTCATGCAGCCCAGTTTGGATTTGACAGAACCTGCGTCGGGTTTGTTTTGCCAGGGCACTCCGGGTTCGGTGGGTCCGGAGGGGTTAGCTGGGGAGCCAGGGAAGCCCGGACTTCCGGGTCTGCCAGGATTTGGAAAACCTGGTCCACCGGTGAGAGCACTTTTCCACGATGGAAGATTTGGTAAAGAAAAAAAACAAAATACACTCAAGAGTAAATTGAATAATTTGCTTATCTTCACAGGGCCTTCCTGGCGATGGTAGAGGTGAGAAGGTAAGCTGTTTGCTTAAACTGTCTGATGAAATGATTGACATGCTGCAGTTCTAGCATGTTTTAACACTCTTTAAAAGTGAAAAGAGATGTATTCTTATGTTTACTTACCAAACAATTGTACACTTTGAATCATTTTTAATAAAAGAATATGAACTTGGGTGAAACTATGTGATCGCATTTATCCCAAACGAAATTTGTGCTGATATCAGTGAACGCATTCACGCCCCAATGTTTGGACATCCAAAATGTAAAAAAAAAAAAAAAAAAAATCAAACTACACCGAAAGATAAGCTTTTACAGTTGAGACAGAGTTGAAAGCAGAATATTTGATTTTGGCCTTTTTACCAACTCAATTCTGACTCTTGGTACAGTGAATTGGAACAAATTGGTGATGAGCACTATTTAATCCCTCCCCATTCAGAGGGTCTAGATTAGATGCAATGGGACATAAGCAATAGTTTGTGTCAGAGTTTTAATCTGTAAGATCACACAGCAGACCTGAACATTTTCTCGTTAAATGTGTGATGAACCTCCAGGGCAAATGAATACATTAGTGCTTTAATCCATCAACCAAGGATCTTATTCTGTATTTGGCTCTTTAAAGAATTCCCATGTTTTTGTTTTTTTGTTCCACTTAATATTTGAGATTATTAAAAAGTATGAATCATAAAGATCAACTTAAATACAAAAATCATTTACAATTGTTGATTTCAAGGATGAGAAGTGAAAACAATATAATTGAAAGTTTAAAAATACAGGAATAGATAAAAATGTTTATTTTTTGTGTTTTCACACAAGAAAAATAGCACATTTTTGGCTTCTGCTAACATCAATGTCAATATAGTTTTATTGACTTTTTTGGGCTAAAAAAAACAACATTCTTGCTGTTGGTTTTCTTTTACAATTTGTTCATTCAAAGACAAGAAAATATAAAAGTGTTGGAGACATCTTCTAGGAGCCAAGAAGCACTCCTCCTTTTGAATGCTCTCAACACAACCAAGCAGCTCAAATTCTTACATCAGAATAGCTGTGACTACATGTTGTCCATCTGGAAACACCGAACTTCATTTCTGGGGTTTCAAATAATTGCTGAAACCTAATGTCACAACACGAAGTCGGGCCAACTTGGCGCCTTGAGCGCACATCACAAGACGGACTTCACTTTGAATAGAAATAGTCAATACCACATCTCAATATTTTTTTTATTATTTGCCACATAATCTCTTTACAGCCTTAAAAATAAATTGCTAAAAAAAAATTAAAAAGTCTAGTATCTGGTATGTAAAGTGTAACATAAGAAAATCCAAACCAATGTTGTTGTCAACATAAAAACAATCACATTTTATGACATTTGTCTGTGTAACACGTTTTTTATTAAATTAATCCTACTTTTTTTTCTTTTCTTCAAACCTTTACCTTCGTTGCAACACTCAAAATCAAGAGTAGTTTTCCATGTGAATCTATTGTTTAAAATAAATTATAGTTATTAAGCACACATTTTGAGAATGGTGGCTAATTGAACAAGAGTAGAGACAACCAGGCCCAACTTCTCCTGGTCTTTTGGGGATTCTGCTGCCAGTTCCAAGCTAACCTTACTGACAAGATCAGTTCGTGTTTCATGCTATCATATTCAGTTTCAACTTTCCATTTACAGGGAGACCCAGGACCGCAGGGAGAAGACGGATTGCCAGGAGACCCGGTGAGAGTCTCTTTTAAGCATTGATTGATATTCAGCAGTGCATGCACAAGCTTCCAACAGACTGTACTGTAATGACGAACTGATCAGTGTTTGACAGGGATTCTGTTGTTTTCTTAGGGACCAAGAGGCCCAGGAGGTCCAAAAGGAGAGAAGGTTTAATAATGCCACATTAGCACAATGCTTAATCTTTGCATCTGCGTGTCCCTGCACTCTGATCAACACGCCGCGTGTTTAATTTGGGTGCAAATCTTCAGGGTGACCCGTGCGAAGTGTGCCCGGTGTTGCCAGCCGACGTCGGCAACCCGGTGGCGATGCAGGGGAAGCCTGGCCCTAAAGGAGAACCTGGATTGCCGGGGATCGGAGAGAGAGGACTCCCTGTAAGTACACCGGTTTGACTTGCCGCGTAATGTATTCCGCACCTGCCGGAATGTTCCGTTTTACATTTTTATGATCTCGCTGCATGTTTTATTAGAGTTGTAGATAGGGGTGTGAGTCGTAGCTGACAATTGAACCATGAGCGCTCGTGTGATAGCATATATATTTAATCTTTCTTATCGTTCCGAGGAAAAGCGCAGCATTTACTTCCTCCTCGGGGTTGTGTGTGCCCCTGTAATTCTTGCGGCGCTGTGGCAGCTTAACGGGAGAAGACGTGATGCGCTGTCAAAAGTTTAGTCACCAAGGCGAGGGGTTCGTTCGTTCTGTCTCTCCAGTGAGTCCAAATTCTCCCTCTCTTTTTTTTTTTTTTTACCTTTTATAACTCCCACTTACTCCAGCAGGTGAAATGGGGAATGATTTGTGGAGGAGGGGTGATGGAATATAAATCTTTAGCCTTATGAGATTTTCTGTGCAACGATTTCCAATAGTGCCAGCATCAATCTGTCATACCTGGTTAGGTTAGAGAGAGAGAACAAGGTAGAGCAGGCGAAAAAGGAGAGGTACAGTGCTCCAGAAAAAGTTTTTGCCCCTTAACGATTTCTTTCTTGCTTGCATTTATGTCACACTTGAAAGTTTCAGATCATTAACTAGATGTTAACATTGGAAATTACATACCAACGGAATGCAAAAAAAAAAAAAAAAAGCTGCTTTGAAATGAATTCATTTAAGTTGAAATTTCCTTGGTAATTTTTAAAATAGCTATGATCAGCCACATCGGTCTGGTTTTACCTTCCAGTTCCACAACTGGTTGCTGTCAGACCTTCACTTAACCTGAGCACGTCAGCTAGGCTAAAAGAGCTATATATATATATATATATATATTTATACACTGCTCAAAAAAATAAAGGGAACACTCAAATAACACATCCTAGATCTGAATGAATGAAATATTCTCATTGAATACTT
>CAEFZX010008869.1:0-30720 GCA_903066825.1 Alfaro cultratus
TATATATATATATATGTACTTTTTTCTTGTTTATACTTTTTAAGCTAAATCTAATCACCCCCCCCCCCAAAAAAAAAAAAAAAAAATTAGGCAGGGTTTATTTGCAGTTATTCTAACAAAATGTTGCTTTAAAGATCCTAAAGCAGGGGTGTCGAACTCATTTTCATTCCAGGCCACATCAAAATCATTAACTTCCTCAAATATTCTGTAGCAAAATGAATAAATAAAAGTCATTTTCAATAAACAGGTTTTTTAGGTTACTGCACTGAATTTATAATTACACATAATAAAAAAACATTTGTATTAAATGTTATTAGGCTTAGATATCAATTGCAAAACCTCATCTGTTTTGTTACAGTACATGGAAGTTCATGGTATTTGTACACGCTAAGATTGGAGAGCTCAAAGTGAAGGATCTCAGCCAGAAGCTGCAAGGAATCTCAGGCTTCATCTTCCATCTGCAGCTGTGTGAAGGCCAGCAGCTCAAACATCAGATCCTTCTCAAATCACACACAGAGTAAGTCAAAAAAATAAAAAAGAAACTTTCTCTCATCATCTCCACTCAGGGTTACTTTAAGTTAAATGTTCCCATTGGTTCTGTCTGCCAAGGAGTGGTAAGCAGAGATGGATCACAGCAATGTTTCCATCTGATCCGTTTGAAGACATTGAGCAGGCCAGTGAAAATGATGGTAAGTAGAGATGTTCATGTGTGCAGCATATCAATGTATCTGCGCTAACATGTTTTTTTTTTTTCCTTATTTTGATGTGTTTTATTGCAGATATATCCCAGGTGCAGTGCATTAAAAGCTATCAAGCCCAAGAGCATGATGAGTTAACTTTGGAAAAAGCTGACATTCTTCATGCTAAAACCATCACAAGTGATGGTAAGAGTCTTGAGTCCGTTTTTTGCCTTGCAAACGTACTTGTAGCCCTTGAATTTCTTTTTCTTCACATTTTGTCAAGTGAAAACCAAAATCTTCAAGGGATTTTTTAAAAATCATACTAACACAAACCAAAATTGGTTTAAAAACGATTCATGATTTCAAAATGTTTTCACCTTTACATGTGAAAAGTGTTGTGTGCATTTACTGTCATTCTGATACCCCTAAAAAAATCTTCTGGAACAAAATTCTTTCCAAAATCACCTAATTAATAACGATTGTTGTAAATAACACCAGAATTGAACTTATTAGTCTGCATGCAAAATGCTGGACAATGAAACACGGTGTTTCATTTTCCACCGTGTTTTGCAGCATCTAAAAGAAAACCTTTTAGATGCTGCAAATAAGTTTGAGACCAAGCTATAATGTAGTGCCATGCTTTAGACCAAAACATATTTGTCTATTAGAAAGTCCAGACTTAAATCAAATACAGAATCTGTGGCGAGATTAATATTCATAGATTATTTTTGTCCTATGTAACAGAGTTTGAGCTGTTTTATCAGGCCACACTTTTGAAAATTTTCATTGTAAAAAATTTTGAAAGCCACTTCACAATTATGTATGGCTTTGTGTTGGTCCAACATCTAAAAAAAAATAACGTTTGTAGCAATAATGTGACAAAGCATGTGTAAAAGTGTAAAGGGTAAGATATGAAGTGCATTGCAACTTCCTCGTGGATGTTAGTGAAAGCATTCTGTGTCTAAAATATGCGACGCTGGGATGCTTGATGTGTAGGTGCTGATGTGTCTCTGCAGGCTGGGTGGAGGGCATCAGGCTGTCAGATGGGGAGCGGGGCTGGTTCCCCAAAACCTACGTGGAGGAAATCACAAGTCGGAGCGCTCGCCTCCGCAACCTCAGAGAAAACATCCGCATCAAATGTGTCACACAGAAACTGAAAGGGGAGGACTGAGAGCTTTTACTGCAAAGCTGCGATTCAGACGATCGTTTTCATTTAAGATGAATGTCTGGAATCCTTACGGTCAGCAGGTGCTGAAATAAGATTTATTTTTCTTCTAACAAGTTAAAAAGACAGCAAAAATATTCATTTTTATTTTACATTTTCAGCTTAAAAACTTTTCAACTGTCTTAAGTCTGTAAAAAAAAAAAAAAAAAAAAGGCTACATTAACAATCTAAAGCTCAAATTATTTATTTTTATGAAAACATTTTCACGACTATTTCAGTTTGGTATACAGTGAAAAAACTTTGAAACAAGGATTTAACCCAGAAACAAAATTGTCTGCAATTTCTCCGGCTGAATATATCTTCAGATTGTCCCATGCAGTCACATGACTGCCGACTGTGGAAGTCACACAGGATCAACTCAAGTCATCAGATATTTGAAATGCCTCAGGACACAAGCTTTAGGCATCGCTTCTTCTCTTCACAAGGCCTTAAAACTCTGCTCTGTCTTTTGCAGACAGCCAAATCTTGAGCGGAACGACAGATAAATTGATTTCTCAGAAGAGTTTCTGTATTTGAAACCATTAAACCAACACTGAGGCAGCGGGAAATGCTTAAGTCACCTCTCTTTAGGCTTTCATACCAGAGAGCCATATTTGACTGGACTCTTTCACTGATCATAAATGAATGAGCAGGTAATGAAGGCCTGTCTTATCTTATACAATAGTTTTGAATTCAT
This sequence comes from Alfaro cultratus, assembly GCA_903066825.1. Lineage (NCBI taxonomy): Eukaryota > Metazoa > Chordata > Actinopteri > Cyprinodontiformes > Poeciliidae > Alfaro > Alfaro cultratus. The sequence continues at coordinate 2,582 of CAEFZX010008869.1, forward strand.
CAAAGTGTCGAAAAAAGTATTTTATTACTCTGTATAGCTGTTAAAGAGAAACAAAAGTCAACTAAAAAACAGTTGACTTTTCTGTGATTAGCTGTGCAGGACAATAAAACTACTTCCTGCCAAATTTTTGGAATTTATGTTTTGAGAAAATGGGAAAAATCCAGCAATGACCCAAACAAAGAAAATATCCCAGGTAAAGAACTAGTTTACCTGGTAAACATTCCCAGTTGCATGTAAAACACTTTACATATATATATATATATATATATATATATATATATATATATATACATACACACACAAATGTCCAGACAAAACCGTTTCATCCCTGAATTTTAGTTTTCATTGACTCTTGAGTTGAACTCGTAAAGAAAAGTTTTTTAGTGAGCGACTGTTCGAGGTCCCGTAAAACACCGCAAGAAAGTCTAACTCCTTTCAACTGGAACCAAAAGAAATATGTTTTGGCCCGAGTCATTTTGCAAACTACTGTTTTTCTATTTACTAAACATGAATCCTGAGACAATGCATCTCCCTGTGTGGAAAGCAATAATTTTATGTTCAAACTGTTCCATCAAAATCTATAATTTAGTTGAGTCCTGAGGCGGATGTATTTCTGAAAAACACGAGCAGGTTTTTTTTTTTTTTTTGTAAGTTTCAAACGCTTCATCCTTCTGTTGGAGATTGTAGCCAAATTTTCACTGCTGAAAATAAAAACCCAAACAATGATGCACTGTTTACTGCTGACAAAAAGACCTCCTGTGTGGGATATTTGCTGTTTTTTAAGAATTTGTGAACTGACCAGAAAACGGTTGTTAGGGTTGACCTTTTTATATTTGTTTACTGTGTATAAGGAAAATAACGTATTTGCTATGAAAAGTGAACAAACATATTCAGCTCCACTCAAACCTTGACATACACTCACCAGCATAAATGTCAAATCACTTTAGGGAGTTTCATGATTTGGCCAAGAACTGATTATACTGTCTAATCAGTTTGCAGCAATACACAGCGTTTCCCAACCCTGGTCCTCGAGGCACACTGACCTGCTTGTTTTAGATGTTTCCCTTCAGCACATCCCTTTCAGATGATTGCAATTCAGCAAAAGCCTGTTAATCAGCGATCAATTGAAATCTTGTGTGGTGAAGCAGGTAAATGCCTAAAACATGCAGGACTGAAAAACACTGATATACAGAACAATCTAACCACTGAAGTCCATGCTTTGGAGTAGCAAGAAAAAGTGTTTAAAGTAAGTGGGGCCTGACTCGTCCACCAGAAGAGCATTGTGGGATATGTAGTATAAGCATTGCATGCACTTTTTACCAGTGGGCCAATCCTTGTGGGGATTTAGGGTGCATACCCTGTTTAGTCCGTGTTAATCAAACTCTAGTCTGTTTGTCTAGAACATCCAGTTGGGAAGGTGGGAATGCGCAATCAAACTGTTGCAGACAAAAAAATCAAACACTGATTTGCCTAAAAGTCTCGGTCTCGGTCCAGCTGAAGTGAACTCTGGTGCGGCTAAAATACATGTGAATGCAAGTGGACTGGAAACCGCTCCAAAAGCAGGAACAGACTATTGCACAGAGCATTCTGGGTAAATACAACGAAAGCAAACGTGTGAGTCTAGTGCCACCAGAAGAAATGGTTTGTGGTCATTTACCAAAGACTCAAGATAAATCCTAGGGCCTCTAAAATCTGACCTAATTTTGTTTACACTGTGTGAAGAAGGGAGTTGCGCTCAGTGTGTTTTTGTGTCGTTTCCTTCAGCAGTTCGTGGTGCAGTGCCACCACAGGTAGGGGGGCGAACATATTTTTTCAAAGGATTTGTTTTGTTTGATAGTGCAGTGAGAAAGCAAACCACATCAGCTGAAAATGTAACAAAAGTTGCAACAAAAGCTGACTCTACTGGACGTTTCTTAAAATTGTGAACCAATTATTTGAATTCCTAGAATAATCCGACATTTATGCTCATGATGTGTGGTTGCAAACTGATTCCATTTACAAACTTCTGTGAAAAATATTAATTTTACTTTCACAGATGCCTAAGTAAAAAAATGTACGTGCTACAAACCTGCTCCACTCTGACCTCTGACCTCTGTAAGTCTGTTTTTCCGCTGAGCTCCTTTCGGTCAACATTATTTGATGAGCAGCCCAGTGTGACTGAGCTGAGACCTGTTTATGGACCACTATAATCCACTTTTCCAGTGGCACATGAAATGTTTCGGACTTTCTGTCAAATAGCTGTTTGTTGTAATTTAAACTGTTGCTGTTGTGGCATATGTATTTATGTTCCCCCGGATTCTGATGTATATGTATTTTACTGTAGATGGCTTTGTGTATAAAGAGTTAGAACTTGGCTTGTTCTCTTTGTGTGACTGTAATTTATATGCAGAGACATTTGAATTTGAATTTTTTCCACCAGTGTTTTTGGTTTTTAACCCTGATGCCATTGTCAATATAACGCCATTATACACTGGAGTTCTATACACTACTGTAAATGTTTCAACCCTCAGATAAACACTGATACTTGTTTAATGCTCAGTAAGTGAGTCTTTATTTGAAAACTGTTTATTAGTAAAGTTCTACATACATAAATGTACAATATTTTCAGCCCTGGCTTTCTGCTTTATATATTTACCATCTCTCCTCTTAAACCAGGTCATGACCTGGTTTCAGTCTGTTCACACATGAAATAGACCAGACTTTCTTTTCCGGTACTTACAAATAATCAACTCGGCGAATTATATCTAAATTAGGAAAAGAGCTTTCCACCCTTATTCTGGCAAACATCCAAGTAATAAATACTTTATCTAAAAGTTGATTTGGATTCATGTTGAACAGTCCAGCTTTAAAGATTTTCCGGAGCTGACCTTTCCTGCAGGTCAGCTCCGGCCGTTGATGTGACACTGGTCGCCTGCTAAAATCGGCTCCTGGGACTCCTTCCTGTTCCTCTGCAGCTTTGGCACTAAGGGAGGAGGCGGCTGACTCATAATAATGTGGCTGTCTCTGTCTGGCTGTGGATCGAAGAGGAAAAACAACTTGGTCAAAGTCAATTGTCAATATTCCTGGGAAAATATAAGAAGGAGACGTTCCTCAAGAAAATGTGAGGAATAGGATTTCTCTAACATAACATTCTACCTTCAACCCTTCTTTAATGCTGGAAATGTACAGAAATAAACATTTTGACAGCAAGTATGTGTTAAATAACACAATAACAAAGCAATTCATTTGCTCAGTTCTGAGCCTTAATTTAAGTTCTTATCTTTGTATAATTTACAGTTGCTATCTTTTTATTTTTTAATATTATTTATGTGATGTGTGAAACTTCTGCCCTTATCATGTTTTTCTCTTCTCCCCCCCCCCCCTTTCTCTTTGGCTGCATGTACCGCAACACATTACACATTACTGCGTGTATCTGTGCATGTGACAAATACAGCTAATCTAATCTAAGATAAATTAGTCTAACCTGCTGCAGATGAAAAATCCAGGCCTGATAATCCTCCACACAGGTGCAGGAGACCTGCAGCGTCTCCAGCAGCTCCCCTATAGCCAAAAAAAAAAAAAACAGCCGTTCTATAAAGTCAGTAAGTGCATTTGCTTTTTCCCCATTTGGGCAAAATGTTTCTTCTTAAAAAAAGGAAAACAGGAAAGCATTTTCTGATGAGTTTACCTCTTAGCTCAAACTCTAAGCGTCCAGGAAGTGCTGAGCGCTCCACTGCTTTGATGCTCTGTCTAGCCAACCTGCCCTGTCACAGACAACATAAAAAACACAAAGAAGGAATTTGTGCATTTCATTAATTATACTACGGTACATTTCTTGATTTTTTTAAAAACACATTTTAAGAAAAACACATGTATAAGGTTCGATTTGGAAGATCTTCCCCCAAACTGGTGTCATTAAACATAAAACGCTGTAATGATTATTTTCACACAAATCTGTCTCATGGTGGTACAGGAGCTGTTATTATGGATTTTCCTCTCAGAGTCATTATACAGTACCTCATATTTTAGATGCAGCCTCTTACTGTCCACAGAAAGTAGCAGGAGATCTTGAGGAAAGAGAATCATCAGTCTTTCTTGGAGACCCTACAAGACCACAATTATCAATTAAAAACTCCATTAAACGATATTGTTCATAGTTCATAATGATCTCAAGCTTGCAATTTTACTGCATTGTTGCCATGGTACCTCTTGGAAACTAAATGACAACAGATGTCGATGTAAAGTGAATGCCTTCTCAATATTTTTCAACATTCTCCTCTGAACGATGTTCATCGGCTTACGATGCACGATTAGTCACATCGTGTGCAGAAGGATGGGAGCCGTCATTGCATTGAAGTTAAAATAAGCTCCACTATTAAACTTATCCTGCTGGGAATGTGCTTATAAAGCAGTCCTGCAAATAAAATCAGAAAACCCGACTACCTGTCTTTGAGTGTTGATGATGTGAACAATAGAGATGTGTCCAGGCTGACCCATGTGGTGTATGGGTGAGCCCTCCCAGCTCCATAGAGGAGCCTGCATTAGATATTTCTTCAGTTCCTCTCTTTTCCAGTTTTCATCACAAGGCAGCTAATAAACAAAGATATAAGCACGATATCAGCTGCGCCACTCCAGCCATCCACAGCTGGAACCAGATGTGCAACAGATGTGAAAACTTTACAAGATAAGAAAGAGCACACTGGGAGGGACTCATGGGTTGCACCCTGGACTCATATCTCCGGTCTTCTATGTGCTGAATCCATCTCTGTGACTCTCCTGCACTGGCACATGTAAACACCTTGGAGTCCATCATTGCGCCTGGATAAAAAAAGACAGAACTGGGTGAATTTACACCCAAGTGCCAAATCTTCACTGAGATTAAGAATTTCCACTCACTGGTGATCTCAAACATGTGTGTTGGATGTGACGCATCCAGCTGCAGGGATAGGGCTCGAACAGACAGGCCAGAAACAGGAAGTATGCCCTGCCGGATAGGAAAACGCAAAACCTTTGAGTGACATACATTACGCTGCCAGCATTTAGTAAAATCTTTCAGCAAACTAAGGCTGCGTTCACACTGCAGCCTGAAGTGACCCATTTCCAATTTTTTTGTCAAACCGGATTTATTTATTTATTTATTTATTTATTTATTTATTTATTTTTCTTGCTGTGGCTGATCACACTTATATGCGATCTGTATGTGTTCTCCAGTTTGAACTGCAAATGACCTTAAACGGTCCAACATGTGCAGTAGAGGGCGCAATAACGTTGCACATAGAGAGCGTGCTAAGTGTTTTGCCAACCGCCATGAAGAAGCTCGGTGTTTGCGGAAGTAAACATGGATGCTAACGGAGGAGGATAGCTTAAGATTTTGAAGCTGTTGTCCGACCAGAGCCAGCATACTAACAACTTAATCCTCATTACATTCCGCCATGGTTGTTGGTTTTCTTCCCGCTTGCGCGTATCAGGAAGCAGAATATTGACGTCTGTCGAGTATCAGTGACGTTCAGGTGGGATGAATGTGACCTGGACTTTAGGTCACATTTGAATCGGATACGTATCGGATTTCCAAGTGGTCTGGGTAGCATTCGAAAAAAATCTGACTTGTGTTGTTCAGACTGTCATGAAAAGATCAGATACAGGTTGCATTACGTCAGAAAAATTGGAATTGGGTCACTTCAGAATGCGGTGTGAACGCAGACTAACATGGTGAGTTAAATGGATGGATGAAAAAGACTGACAGTTTGGAATATAGTACCTCGTAAATGAAGTCTTCTTGGGAGTGATCCAGAGAGAGGATTAAAAGGTGAAAAGAGAACAACAACAAGAAACGTTCACTTTGTTCCTGCGAACACACAGAGCAGAGGTGCAATCAGCTTTTTGTTCTTGGTTGTGCCATTGAGAGAAAATGTTCTGCCTCAGTGGCAAGCAATAAAGTAACTGCACTACAATAACTAAATAAGGTGCACTGTTAATAAATAGCTGATTAAATTTAGTATCGAAATCTGTTAATTAAAACAACAAACCGTAAACACAAGCAAATTGGTAGGAAAGTAGAAAAGGCCTGAGATAAAATGATCTTTTACTGCAGTGGCATAATCTCATTCCAACAGTACGGGATTAAACCATGTACATTTTTTGCTAATTTTTTGAATAACATTTAATTTTTTAATTACATGATTTTCATTCAATCGTGTAATTTGGCGTCAATAAAGTAAGTAGTTTTTGAATTTGCATTGAATTTTTAAAGCATTTTTTCAACGTCATAAAAACATCTCACATTAAGAAAGGATTTTTCTATTAATCACCACAACTTTTACAACCCTTGACTGAGGCTTAGATTACATGAAATTAAGTATTTTTTTTATTGTATGATCAAGTGTGTCCAGGAGCTTTTAAATAGCTACTTCCTGTTTAGCTGTGTTATAAATATGATGTGATGCAGAGGTCCATTTCTATTAACTACTCCTCAAAATGGAAAAGTTAAGAAAACATTCCATTACTGATCCTGATTTCCTGATTAATCAGCAATTTCCTGATTAATCAGGAAATTGTTAAAAGAAAGTTGATGGTTGCCTTTTTCTACGGCCAGAATGGTAGTTCAAAAATTTAAAACCAATGGAAATATGTCAAATGAGCCTGAATGCTGAATAGTTATCTTGCCATCATTCACAGGGAGGAGGATGATAAAGAAAGGAAAAAATGTGACTGTGTTGCTGTAATAAAACATTTTTGATTTCATCTTTTTATTTCACCAAAATTTATTAGGAGTGTAAATATGTGTAAAAGAGGCAGCAAGAGGCACATATTTTGTAAAGAAGTGGTTTTATTTGACAAATCCCCAGTACCTCCCTAACATTTTTCCATTTTACCTCTGAATAGTTGTTGTAGAGAGACACCACAGAGGAGTGGATGACCTCTCCGTAAACATGAGCGGGTTGGCCCTCCCAGCCCCTGATCGGCTGCTGAGAGTAAATCCTGTGGTGGAGCTCATCTCTGGTCCTGCCCCACAGCACCACCTGCAGGCACAAGAAAGTATGAGTGCACACCATTCTTTTATTTTTCATTTTGGAATTACAGGACAAACATTCCCATCTTCTCAGCTTTAAAGCTTTCTGAAAACCGTAAAAAGTTTTCTTTGCACTTTGGCTCTTTTTTCCCCTCACATTTTCAGCCTTGAATTTGACCTTTAAAATAGTGCTGTTGTTTGTCTGAACTATGACCTTTTCAAGCAGAAAAGTGCCCTGCAGGAAAGCAGTGAACCATTGTTGCGTCTACACACAGAGGCAGTTGTTGAATGGCTCTCCACTCAGGGGGTCATGACCTGCAGGAGGCCATGACCAAAAAAAAGTAACAATTATAACAGCTCAAGCAAGTTTTTTTGTTTTTTTGTCTACATGTCTGTAGAATTTTTCACAGGGTCACTAAACATAAAAAATAAATAAATACTGTTAGAAAATGACGACTACCCTGTTCTATAAACACAATTTTGACCCAAAATGAGTGAAAAAGCAGCCAAAGAAAATTCCAGCAGGCTTTTAGGGACTCAGAACAACTGTTAATCATAGCTGTCTTAAAAAAAAATAAAATAAACGTTGCTCTTTGCATGTTCAATATCATAAATAAGGGTTGGGGAAATAATGTGTCACTGATGTCTAGTTTTTTTTAATCTTAGGTAAAAGAAAACGAATTAAAAATCTGTTTTATCTTGTTTTCTTGCAGAGTGTATTATACATGTGTGAGTGTGAGAAAATGGAAAACGTTTGTCTGCCTGATATTTACTGAATCACCTCTGCACTCTCACTTTAAAGACTTCAAATCTGCAGTGGGTTTGTGGCTTTACTCTGACCTCCTGTTCCAGGTGTCGCACTGAGGCTTTGCATGGCAGCTGTGGTACCAGCTGCTGCTCATCTCTGCTGTTCCTCACCGAAAGCTGAACTCTGTTTTCGCTCAGACTCCATATTCTGAAAATACACACACACACACACGCAGACATGACACATCGTGTGTCAGCGGTCAGTGACGAACTTGCTGCAGCAAATAAAATGATTGTAGCTCCTCTGCTTCGTACACTGTGTGAATGTCTAATTCATAGTGGCTCTTAAGTGTCAGAAATACAACAAAACTGTGAATTTGCTGACGTTTTTTTTTCTTGCAAAATATGCTCTGTCCAGCCGGTAGCAGCCTTTGTCAACAATATGAAGATAACATAAGGATGAACAGTATTAAAACCTAATGCTAACAACATGTCTGCATCCCCCCAGCCTAGACTAATCAGATTATAGAGATCAGAGGGGAGACAGACGTGCTGCTTATCTATTCCTGCAACAATTTGGAGCTTTATCCTCCAATAAGAATGAATGTATTAGTTTGGTAGAAGTTTGAACACACAAACCTGTCATTTCACTGGGAACTTCGTAGAATGCAGAAGGATTTCTCTTAGATCGTGTTGATGTAAAAATGATTAAACAGAACATTTTGAAAAAGCTTTTTATAGTCTGGTCTTCTGGTTCTGGTTTGATCTGCATCCCCAGAACCAGACATGGAGAAGTAGCAGGTTTCTACATGTTTGGATTAGCAAACCTTTTCTTATGCTGTGTGACCCAGATGGATTGGTTATACTCCTCCACTAGTGCTATCAGACCAGTGTACAGCATATGGTCTTGCAGTCATACACAACATGTGTCAACTGGTATCTCACAGACTGACTCTGACTATTTCTGCATTTTAAACCTTAACCGTATCACACTGCAAATAGTGTTTGCACTTTACTGCAAGTACCACAACCCTCTCTTAAGAAAATATACTTTTTTCCACCCTAATACCTTCCACAGTTGGTAGCACTGTTGCCTTGCAGAAAGAAGGTCGTAGGTTCAAATCTCACCCTTGGGTCTTTTGCATGAAGTTTGCATGAGTGCAAACTTCTTGCAGTCTGCACGCAAACTGTATGAACTCACATTTAATAATACTCCAGTTACTCCGACTTCATCCCACAGTCCAAAAAAAAAAGTGTTAGCTTAACTCGTCTTCCTAAATTGTCCTTATGCCTGTGTGCATGCGCGTGTGTTTGTGGCCGTGTGTGTGGTTACTTTTCCTGTCTGATAGGGACTAAGTTTAGTGCCTATCCTGTCCCTGATGAAGAAAATGTCCTCCCATGACATAATGTGGCAATTGTTGAAAAAGCTCATGGGGATGAAGAGAGAAGTCTCAGAGAATACTTAGTTCTGCTCCTGGAGTGGCTCTGAAACAGATTCTGGACAGAATGATCTTTTTCAGATCCAATGATCCTTTCAGCTCCCACCACTATCTTCCCCAGGACCCTCTTATCTACAACTAGAGTTGTAGCTAAAACATTCTACATCTCGCTGAGATGTAGAATGTCAACGGACCCAATCACTGCTTTGCAGTCTGATGATGATAGGAGAGAGGCCGATTTTACCGTCCCAGCAGTGTTTTATTGTTAAGGACTCTGTACTTAAAAGAATTTAAAATAGATGTGTAACATTCTTTTTTTTTTTTTTTGTGGGCTCTAGTGTCCCTTATTTTGACAATAGGCTGACAGGAATGGGGTAAGGAGAGGGGGGAAGACATGCGGCAAATGCCACCGGGTCCGGGAGTCGAGCCTGCGACGGCCGCGTCAAGGATTCAAGGCCTCCAAATGTGGGTCGCGCTATCCCCTACGCCACCACGGCACGCCCATGTAACATTCTTTTTAATGCCATAAAACACATCCTCTGTGATGCTATTCTAACACTGGTCATAATTTAAATGTTTCCAAGGCGTGACTTTTGTTTTGAGTCATACGTTGTCAGGAAGCAGCTCTCTTTGCATATAGTGGCAAAGCAAGATTACATGGTCAGGACAGTACAGTGGCTCCAAGTCCAGTCTGTCGAGTTCTCCCAGAACATTAGATCAGATTAGATCTGGCCAAATGTACACTTCTCTGTTCCATGCCAGTGAGAATTTGCAATATGTCACGTTTATAACATCAAGCACTGCATATTTAAAATCAATGGTCTTCTTTTGCTGATTTAGGAACTTCAAAAAGAAACCATCATTACTTTAAGATTTCAAACTTAAATAATGATTAATGTGTGAAACCCTGAATGTGATAAAATAGTGACCTGGTTAGAAAGTATTGCTGATATGGAACTCATGAGTATTTTTTGAAACCCACATTTAATAATGCTGAAGACTTCTTGATACATTAGCACAGTTTTAATGTAGCCTATCAATGTCCTAAAGAGGTACGTCTAATAAATTCCCTGTTCAAAACATTTAGACACTCTGCCTTCTGCTAACCAGGGAGAGCTGAACAACCAGACTGATAAGGAAATCCACTTAGTCTTGGTGCAAAATGGACGTGTAGCTGAATAGGAACTCCTAGAATTTTGAAAACCAAAGTGAAAGATGTTGTTAAAAACTATTCACAATACCTCTGATGACGATGAAAGATTGTTAAAACAAAGATGTCCAAATTATTTCTGTATTTTTAATAAGCAATCCAATCTAAAAGAATGAATGCTCCAGAAGAGCGACGTACTCACTTACCAATGTTGGCTACGAACATTTTCTGCAAAAACTTAAATCAAAATTGTGAGTAAGAAATTAACCTTTGGGGTCATAATGATGACGTTTTTGCGGCAAATCTGAAAAGTTTCATCTGCAAATCGAGCACATTCGTTGTCTCAGGTGGAAGTGAAAGAACTTTCATTGGTGTTGAGTTATTTTTTTATGTATATAAATACCACTTCCTTTTTGTCAATTTTCATTATAACAAACACATTCCAATGCAAGGAAAGAGAGCAAATTTTCAATTAGTATTCATGTTGGTTGCTTTTGTGATCACATTATACTATAAATGCATAATCATAACATGATTGAAGTACTACATTTCAAAGGAAATGTTCTATTTTCTCATGGAGAATAAAATATGTCACTACTCTGAAGGAAATATATCACTTTTCTGTTCAATTACAAAACCAGCTGAGCATGGTGATCACTGCGTCATGTTGTCAGATATAGATCCTGTGGATTTGACTGATGAGATAACTCACTTCAAGCATTGTGGGGTTTTTTTGCAAGTCAGACATTTCCTAAAAGACCCATCTGGGTTTATGTTGTAGTCTTGAATGACCAGCTGCTGTAAGTGGCATTAATGAAACAAGCCATAAGAAGCTGCAGTTCCTGTTTGCGATTAGCTTCCTGGTAATCCCTGCTGCCTCAGACTGATGGAGGATTTGTTCAGCCCTTTACTTTGCATTAAACCTCTCCACGCTCTTGTCTGGCAGTAATCTGCTAATCATATCAGTGTCGCCTCACCAGCTTCACAAGTTCGACCTGGGGGAGCAGGAGTGCTTAAGTTTGTCTGTGTCATTCTTCCTGCTGCCTGCTAGTGGTTAAAATATCATATCGATGCTGATAGCATCAGCCTGACGCAACTGTTTATGCATCACCACAAATCCACCGAGTTTTCTGACTTGAAACACATCCTGGCACAGTCAATAGTTTTATTAATACTTCTTGAGCTTTTTCCGTATGTTTTTTTTAGCAAGATTGTGTGTATTATACTTCATATGATTGACGGACATAAAATAGCACGTTAAATAGAACGGACATGAGTCGTGATTTTCTAAATCGTTTACTAATAAAAGTCGGGAAAGTGTGGGGTTGGTCTGTGTTTAGCTTCTCTGACTCAAATGTTTTAGCTGCAAGTCTTTTGAGGAATGTCATCATTTTTACACATACAGAAAATACAGAATAGTATAGTGCTATAATACAATATTTTGCTGCGAAATAACTCAAATTCATTCATATTGGAGTGAGAGTCACATAGAGCACAGGTTCTATGTCTTCAAGTTCTCAGTTGGATGTTGGCCTGGACTTTGACTGGACCATTCAAACTCATAAATGTGCTTTGATCCACCCCATCTCAAATATTTTGCAGCTTCTAATAGTTTTTCTCCAAACATTTTCCTTCCATGCCCCTTAAAGAAAGGCATTTTCACAGCATGATGCCTCTGCCACCCTGTTTCACTTTGAGGATGCTATATTTACAGTTAGTTTTCCATCACAGCCACTGCTTCGCAACTAGCCCAAAAAGTTTCGTTTTGATCTTATCTGATAAGACCACTTTCTTACACATGTTTGCTTTTTCCCCTGCATGGCTTACAGCAAACCTTAAAAAGGACTTCTTCAGGTCTGATGGATTGAAAAGAACTGTTTGAGATGTTCAAACAGTTTTGTGATGTCACAGAATGTGAAAAACGCTATATTTGAATCATTTTTTTGTCTGTAAAATCCTGAAAATGATCTGACTGCGAGGTTCTAATTCATGTGTTTCAAACACGATTTTGGAACAAATATTTGAAGTTCTCAAACAGAACAATATCATCTTGAACTTAAACCCATGGTTTAACTTCCTCGTCTCATGACGTCCAATATTATTTAGCTTTAAAGATTTTGCTGTTTGATATTATCAACAGGAACATGAAAATTGAACGGAAATGACTTGACATAAGTGGCATCCAAAACTGAAACTGCAAACTTACCAGAATCTTAAGGTTTTTATGTTTTTGAAAAAAAAAAAAGAAAAACCTTAAAGATTCTGGCAAATTTTTTTAATGCAAACTGGCCAAAGTTAATGCAGAAAGAAATCAGATACATTTCTTACATCATTATAGTTTCAAGTAGCTGTAAGTACTTTTGAACCTTTGAAGACGTCACACAGTCTGAGCATGGCCTTGCAGAACATGATGCAGCTTTGAAAACATAAAGGAGCTCCTACATTGTGTTTACATTTTAACAACCTGACAATACAATGCCAGATAAAACCACAGAGGTGGTGGCCTGTCTCAATTCATACACTGCTATACTTCCTCTTCCAGAACTTACAAAACCATGTTTAAAATGTAAGCTTAAAATTATACAATTTGTCTGTCAAATTCACATTTCAGAAGTTGCGCTGCCTTTAATCCTTGCAGCTCTTTTTTCCTCTTCTTGATATTTCTGGCCAACTAACATCCCTAAGCCCAAAACAAAGTTGCGCACATCTTACCCCAAATTGTCTCCAGAGAGTTCCAGCAGTTCAATTTCATCTGGACCCACTTCGTCCACTCCTGTATGCCTCTGAGTCACACTGCAGCATCCCATGACCAGCAAGGACCTTACGTTCTCAGTCCTGTCTCAGCAAGCCGTCCACACACTGAGAACCATCTGCACTCATCCAAGCAGCTTGTGGCAAAATAAAACCAAGCAGACAACATGAAAAGTAGAGAGGTTAGGAGAGGCTGGGTTTAGAAGGGGATATTGTTCTTCAGAAGAGGAGGGGCGGCACAAGGAGAATGAGCACTAGTTCCCCCTTTCCAGCAGCATGCAGAGCATATTTCCGTAGACTCCTTAGAACAAAAGATGTCGCGGCTCTTAAAGAGCTACTGAAGATAAACGGTGGTAAGCTTTTGGCAAGTCACAGTTCAGAAGTTGTTCCTTCCTGTTGAGAGGCGGCAGAGGACTGAGCTGCTTCCTCACTTTGCTTACTTGACTCTGCACATGGCGGGGATCCACTGCTGTGAGAAATAAAAGCTGTTTGTGATGTCGCTCAGACACACTGACTAAACGAAAGGCGGAAAAGCTCTTACACCTCTTCTTGTTGACAACATGAGTTCATTGATACCTTTACCGAGAAGCAGATGGATGATGAAGCAAATTTCCTGTTGGGAAAGATATGCGGTCATGCTCACCCCATGTTTGCTGACTGCCACCCTGAATGTGGCTTGTCGACTGAGATAATTGCGAGTTGTGACACAGCGAGGTAAAGAGCTACAGTCAAAACAAGCTGCAACAGCTGTGAGGCGCAGGCCGGTGGCAATCTTCCCGGTTGGAGGACGATGAGAGGGTTTGTATACAGTCTGTGGAAGAGTCTCAACCGCTATTGGAAATTAGGTCACCTGGCAAAATGTATGTTTCCCCATGAACAAACCAAACAAAAACAATTTGCATTTCCCAATTGGGAGATCTCACAATTAAACACAAGATGCCATTTTCAATATCTACTGCAGTTTCACAAATAATACATTCCTCCATCAGAATAGTATCTTTCATACTTAGTACAGCACCCTTTTGGTTATCGACTTCTCCATTCATGAGTCATAGCTTTCCTGGAGCTACTCCTCATAGTCTCCACTTATTTCATATTCTTAATTCAGGGGACCATTAGGGTCACTTTATTTTCCTTGGCTTCTTCTGAAACTAAGTCTTGACTGATTTTGAGATACGTTTTGGATCCTTCTGTTTAAAGCTCCATTGATCCCCAAACTTGAGCTTCCTCATTGGTAGTACCACATTTTCCCTAAAGATGGTCTGGTACTTGACCGAATCCATCTTACAAACAACATAGTTCAGTTTCCCAGAACCACAGGAAGCAGAACAACCCCGGAGCATCACTGAGTCAATGTAATGTTTCAGTGTAACAAGCCGTATCACTGATCTACAGGTCTGAAAAGATCCAGTTTTAATTCATCGCTCCACAGAACAGAACGCCCAAAACCCTTTGGTTTATTTACCAAGTTGTGTGGAAATTGGAGTGGACTTTTCTTTTTGTTTTTTGGCCAGTGTTGGTATACTTCCTGCCTAAAGTTCAGGCAAGAAGCCCTTCAGTGTTTATTATATGGCTTTTTCTGGTAACTAAAACCTCTGTGGTTGCTGCCACCAAGTCTTGCTACACGTCTTTGGCGGTCAGCAAGGAGCTTTGGTCAACCGCCTCCTCGACGATAGTCATTAATAGCTTCCTCTTTTAGTAACGCCTAGGTGGTGAAGGCACCTTCATCTTAAACTTGTGAAGTATATTTCCAGCTGCATCTCTTGATACATTCAGGGCCTTTTCTATATTTTTTATTATCTGCCCTTTTAATGTAAAACAGTGAGCTCTTCTCTGAACTGTTCGGGCAATTCTCCTGACTCAGCCATATTTCTACATCTAAAACAGCAGTCCAGGTACTTACAGTTTTCTATCTCAAACACACCTTATGGAACTAATGAAACTCTCAGCTGATTGCATCAGGTTTACCTAAGACACCACTGGGTTTAGTAATGTTACACTGCAAAGTCAAACTTGTATGTATTATGTTTGATACATACATAGTTTCTTGACTCTGCTATGCCTGGAAAATGCATAATAGACTGCCTTCCTGTGCAGAGGAAAACAATAAGAATAGAAAACGTTGTGGAAGACAAAGGCAGTCTTTATTGTCATCCAAACCTTTTCCACCTGCGCTGCTCGGAGAGAGCAGTGGAGGTGCGTACCGTTTGAGTTTTTATCAGAAGGCCTGCAGACAGAACTGAAGTCACCTGTGTTGTAAACAATGACAGAAACATGGTAATCTTTCTCTTCTGCTAAGTCTTCGGTTGCTTCCCATCATCTTCGGCTTTCAAACGACCCTCAACAGAATTGCATTTGCTCAGCTTCCGACTGAATCCAAGTACTGTGGTCTTCCTCCTGACAGCCTTTGGGCATTCACCTACTGACGCTGTGTTTTGATGAAGGGGTAACGTTTCTATCTTAGTGACTTCAGTCAGAGGATCATCCTGTGATGCAACAGTCCCTTTTGTGATCTCTGTCTTGGTCTTGTGCCTTCTGGGCTTCCTGTTGTTTTTAGTTTTCTGGTAGAACACACCATTATCGGTCCTCTTGTTGTCGACTTGTCCAAAGACACCGCTATAAAGCAGAACAAAGTCCTGTTGACTGTCTAAAGGAAGGATTTTCTGCCTGAGACGAAACTTGTTGGACAGCTCCAGAGTTAAATCTAGGCAAAAAAAAAGGCAGTAGAGGAAAGATTTAGATATTTTAGCAAACAAACCAAGAATGAGAAATACAGCTCATGCATAATAAGTAAATGTGTTTTGAAATATGCTGTGTGAAGAAAGTTGAACCTGAATTTAAATATCTTTGAAATGATACTGTCTAGTCATTTTGTGGCGGAAGTAAAACATGTGAAAATGAGACTTTTGTTAACTGTATGTCATTTTTGTCAGTCTTTAAAACAACCCCTATCAATTTAAAATAGCACAATAAAAACCTGAAGCAGAAAGGTTCGGTTTAAAACGAGGTTTCTGTCAGTCTCAAAACCTTTGGCAGTTTGAAGTGCTAATTTATGGAAACATAATATGAATAAGCAGTAGGTAGAGGTAAAATCAGAAACCAAAGACTGGTCACATTATATCTCAATTGTTAAAAAATGCTGAAGTACAGGGAAATGTTTAGTCAGGAGGAGAGATACTAATTAACATTCACAATGTGATTTTAAAAACCCTGGAGGCAAAACACGTCTTTTACCAGTTTTCTGCTAAATCTTAAGAATTATTTAAAAAACTGATTCTAAAAGCAAAGTCATAGAGAAGAATTTGAAGATCTGCTCCTTTATTACTTCTTCAGCTTTCTTTTCATATATGATTTCTAGCTTTGCTTTAGGAAGTCCAGAACTATTAATCGTGGAAAAACCAGAAGTTCCAAAACCCAGGCAAAAAAAAAAAACCATCTGTTGAAATGGGTGATCCTGAAACATCCCCTGTCAAAACAACTTTCAGCTGAGATGGATTAGATGTATGTTTGCAAAATTAAAATCCAAACATCTTGCTATGTTACCCACTAGCAACTCTGCCATGGGAAAAAAGTATCTAAAAAGGTTTTGCTCGAAAAGATTAGTTGGCTAAAGTCTGTATTTAGCGTAGGTGTCAAAGTTATTTAATTAATTTGTGACTGAATTCAAGTCACATTTTTAAAAACACCAGAATCCATCGATGACATTCTATGTAAATTGTTTGTGTGTTGTCAAGTAAACTAACTTAAATTCAAGTTGTTTTTCCATCCATGTACAGCAAGCCTTAAATTGAAATGATAGTAATCTCAAAAATGTCTTTAAAAAGGACTGTAAAAGCCCAAAAAGTATTGATTTCAACTTGTAGAAAACTTCTTTTAATCTAACAAATATGTAAATCTTTCAGCTGGTATGGCATAAAGAAAGGCTGTAAAACAAACACTTCCCAGAGGGGAGAAATTGGGTCTTAAGTAGAAATAGATACTCAAGATGACGAAGCACAAACCTGTAGCTAAGTAGAGAACCATGAAGCAACTCTTAAAGAACATTGGGGAGGTTTCACACTTGAGTTACTTACGCAATTAAGCAGTAACACATATCATACCCGGAACTATTAAAAAAAACAACTTGTGCTCAAAGTCTGCAGAATGTGCTAAACTGACCCAGCGCTTCTCCAACAGTGCGGGGTATCACCTCCTTCAGCACCTCGCAGTTTCTGTGTAAAGCTGGATTACAGTTCATTTCCAGAAGCCATACCTGGAAGTGTCACATGAAGACATAATTTATGAGCATATTAATATCCAGCTCTGCCTCAGAAGTTTAAAAATCCACCTTGAAATCCTCGTCGATCATGAAGTCGCAGCCAATCAAGTCAAAGAATCCAGCGCGGCAGTCTAACTTGGTCTTGACGGCAAAGAAACACTGGGTCATGATCTGTTGCATGCGCTTCTGATATATGAACAGAAAAAAATATATATATATCCATAAATTAATCCATACTTCATCATGGCTCAGGATCAGTGTATGTTTCAGAATCTACTCATTGGCCAAGCTCATGTGCACAAACAACAAATTTGACTTTGGTTGCAGTGTCTATTGAGACATTAATGCTGCAGTACCTTTCATAAAAATGTATATTTTTACATATCTGTTGAAACTGTCATTATGTCCTGGCAGCATGGTATAAAACAAATAATCTGTGAACAAATTGAGCTCCTCTGTCTTCTCCCAGTGCTAACTAGAAACAACCAATCAGAGACAGGAGGAGGGTTCACACAGCCCGGCTCTCAAAATGCTCCCGTTCTAGATCGCCAACAAAGATCATGGGTAATCACTATGGATCTTCCAGCAGGATTATGATCAAAAACATATGATCAAATGACAGAATTAATTTAGCAGACCTCACATCAGACTTTTTCTAATATGTTTCTTTTTGTTCTAAGTGAAACTTACAGTGAAATATTATGCTACTGCCATAAAAAATCATTTGTTTCAATGAATTTACCATCCTTGTCACAACGTGTCAACGTCCTACAGATTTCATGTTCTACCTCTAACAGAACTAAACATTTCATCGCTCAAAGATAAATGAGTTCCTTTAGTGCTCTCTTTAAAAAATCTGATGCAATGGTGAGCTTGGGAACATTTTAATGTCATAAAACCCATGATGCAGATACTCTTTGACGTCTTTAAAATAACCGTCAAACTCGCATCTAGATTTAGAACTGAGATGCATCAGCAGGTTTCTGGAGAAAACAAATAGATAGTGGTTAACTTTACTGAACATAAAAGATGCCAAAATCAAGGTATAGCATTTTATTTAACAAAGCTAAAGCTAAAAACCCAGCTTAATACAGTGCATATCAGTATGGAGAAAAACAACCTGTAATATTTCCTTTTTAACCATAAGCTGATGACTCTTCATACAGAAATGAGCTCATGTAAAACTAACCACATTCTCAATTAGCTCCCAGTGCCAACTACCACTTCTGTGCTGGTAATTGGTCCCTGAGAGCTGAAGCACACCACAGACCTCACCGTAAAGGCTCCCAGCACCCAGTCCCTGGGCAGACCCTTGGCAACCTGAAACCTTCTGTTGACGTAGGCGTTGAAGCTCTCCATAGACCATACAGTGTCCTCCTTGAGCAGGCTGTACAAAGGGTTTCTCTTCTGCATGTACTGCAGACAAACAGCAGGGGGAGAAGAGACACACGAAACAGAGAAATGTAGGCAGCAGCTCTTTTTAAAGCCTTGGAATGACTCAGTATTGTGGAGATGCATGACTCTTTGTTTATTTCAGCTCTGCTACAACACCTGGCAGAAACTAGAATGTAAAGAACAGAAGGAAAGCAAAGGTTTATTGTCAGATGAACAATTTCATCTGTGTTCCACTGTACAGCATGTTGTACTGGAGATCAGTATTGTATACCTCTATTAACCACTTGACAAAAATGTTCTTTAAAGTTATTTAATATTTTCCAGATTTCACATAGAAAGCCAAGTCAACTCTGCTTGTACTGTTTGAAATGCTTTGCTTTGGAAGTACCCAACAAGAAGTTTAATGATAGAGTAGGACTGGTGTTAGGTATGTTAGGTTTAGGGTAAGAAATGAATGAAAGTCAATTCAAAGTCCCTGTGATGTTAAAAAGACACACTATGTGCAGTATGTGTGTTTGTTTGTTTACCTGGTTTGTGAGATGAGCAGAGAGGTTTTTGGATCTGGGATCGTAGACGTCACAAGTCAGTCGGACATACCCATGACGAAAGAAGACCATGTAGGGCGCAGTGGAGGCAATGAGAAGGTAAGAGCGCACATCAAACTTTCTGTCATTTAGTAGAAGGGGTTTCTGGATGTAACTGGGAGAAATAAATATTGTAAGACGTTACATACAAATATATATATATATATATATATATTTTAAAGGCCACGCTGCTAAAAAGAAATTTAACTTTCTAAAAATAAAATGTCTTAAATATATTGAAATGTATTTAAATATAGTTTTTAGTTGTGTGATCATGACTAGAAGTAGAGAAAGGGATTACAGTCAATCCTTCTACTTGTAAGGATGATTTGTTTTACACTTTGACAATCGGGTGTTCACCTACCGCTGGACAATGTGAGGCTGAATCCGGCGGTGAGGCGTCTTACGCTCAGCCTGTTGCTCCTCCATCTTCTGTAGCTTCAGTTTGAATTCGGCCACATCCTCCTGGTTCTTCAGGAGGAAGATTCCTTTGCCCTGGTTCAGGCCTGTGGGCTTACAGATCCACATGCTGCTCTCTGTCTTCTCCAAGTCTGCCACCACAAACACAGCCACATCAATTACACGTCAACCTGCTATTAAAACGGTTTGTTTTTCTGTTGTACAGGAGCAGGCATGTCGAGGTAATTGTTTATTATATTTTGTCCTGGCGCTGTTTCAGTTGCTCCTGTAAGTATATAAGCTTGGTGCTGAATGAAACCTCTTTAGTGTTGCAGTCAAACATGAAGGATTAGTCAAAGTCAAGCCTTTTCAGGTACAAAACATTTAAAATTATTACTGCTTTAAAAAATACTTTTGTGCTCACTTTCCAAAATAAACACACAAAACACAAATCTGATGAGAATGGTAATCAGGTAAACCAGGAGTGGAACATTTGTTTCCAAAAGTTCCACTGCTTTCCGGAAGTTGTAATTATTAATGCTTCTTACATTTTACTGCTGTTTTGTGACACTTATTGCAGACTTTTACTCTAAGGAGAAAATTACAAACTCTGCTTGTGAGAGCTAAATCTGTTAATGAGTTAGTACCTTTCTAGATTCGAATCTCTTCACAAAGATGATCTAAAGATCGACAGACTATTTATTTGACTGTATTGCTTGTAATGCACTTTTAAACCATGTGCATAGTCAGCTGTGAAACCGTATAACAAGGACAAGAATCTCTTTTCATATCATTTTTGATAAATTGAATTTAACATTATTCAATTTGTCGCAACATCTGTTATGTGCATTTAATGTTTTCTACTCCTTCTTTTCATTTTCAGTCAAAAACAAGAATATACTTACTTAAGTACTTACTATATAAGTAAGTTTCAATTCATCTTACTTGTACAGCACCAATTCACAACACGTCATCTCAAGGCACTTCACAGAAAAAGTTATTGAAATCCACATTAATGATTCGTATCAAACAAGGCAACAAGATTAGTTCATTATTCAGATTAGTTTGAAAAGTTTCTGTCTAAAGAAATGCACCAAAATGTATCAACAAGTTAACAAAAATTAATCAAGTGTTATCGTTTTTGTCAGTATGCGATGCAATAACTTTGAGTAAAGATTTGAAATTACATTGCAAGCATTGAGAACTGTTTCTGAATTTACTTCATTACTCATAACTTTATAATGAACCACTTTTAGAGGGGATTTTCAGGGTCTTTGTTTCCAGCAGCCAATTTCTTCCCATTCTTTCAGCCGGGTTTATGATAAATACAAGAGGCTACAGTTTAATAGACAGAAAATATCACCTAACTGTTATTTGAAAACTTGGCATAGAGTAAATAATTAGCCCAAGAATGATGCATTTGTCAGGTCTTGTGTCAGGCATTTCATTTTTTTTGTTTTAGTTTATTAAACAACATTCAGGTACAGTTATTCTGTTAGGGGTTTTTTTAATCTCAACATTTAATCTGTCTTCTATGTGTCCACTTACGCTTGTTTACTCATATTCCTGGTTTTCTTAAGCATACACAGCACAAATCATGAACGAGCAAGGCAGGCTGAAGTAATGGGTTGTAGGATATCTGCACAACACTTTACTTTGGAAATGTACAAATGCTAAGCATATGCACACTGAAAATGTTCTTTTTAATGGAGAAGAGTAGCTCACAGCTACCTGCAAACGTTTTTTTGTTTACTTCACAGTACAGAATGTGAGACTTGTGTAGAGACTGTAAACTGTTTTACATCTTTAACATTTCTAGTTTGACTTTGTTCTTTTCATGTTTTGTTCTTCTCTTGTCTATCCCATGAACCCGTCCGTCAGCCAGAGATCTAAACCAGCTGTTTGAGTCCTTCTCCTGTTTGCTTACTGATAGCTGTGTTTGACTAACCTGTACTCCACTTAGCACAATGTGTTTGTGATGAACCAATTAATCTAGATCTAGTCATTTTTATCTCCAAGTCCCAGCACAACATCAACTCTGTTTTTTTTATTATTATTATTATTAGAAGTTAGGAAAGACCTTCATCTGCTTCTCATAGCTTTGTTCAGCGCGGCAGCAGTGCTGCGTTCAGGATCTTCTTGTTTGTGCCTCAGCCCTGCCCTCTGCTGACTCATCTCCATGGCAGCAGCATGCTACCCTAGTGATTTTATCAGGGCCTCATGGGAGGTGAAGTGCATTATTTTCCAACGTTTTCAACCCCTTGATCAAACACTCACCTAGGCAACTGTTGTCCTAACACCATCAAGAACAAACTTCTTTTCATTGTCATGCTCACAAGCAGCATGTATGATTAATCTTTGTCAAATGAAGCCTGCAAACGTGGCGTATATCCAGTTTAACCAGTGAATAGTTGTCGTTGCGGTGGGACGTTAGGTTGATGTACACAGGATGTGTTTTACCTGTTTCACCCTCCTGTGCGGCGATGCGGGAAAAGAAATCGTCCCTCTCTTCCTTCACATCCATGCGGAACGTTGTAGGAATGAACTCCTCCATTTTCAGCCTCCTGTAAGGGACATTTTTTTTAAACAAATGAAAATCTGAAAAAGTGTGTCATGTACTCGGTCAAATCCCTTTAATCCGATTCCCGTAAATAAAAACTCAGCCAATCCATTGCCCACAGAAGTCACTTAGCTAGTAAAAAAAAAAAAAAAAGTCCACTTGTGAGTATTTTAATCTCAGTATAAATCCAGCTGTTACCTGAAAGGTTCAGGTTCTTAGCTTAGGGTGTTTTCACATCTAATAGTCTGGTAGACTCAGTTCGATTGGGGACCAAAATTTGCAACAGTTATTACATTTTCAGCTGGTGCGTTTCGCTTTCACTGTTTCCCCCAAATGAAAGAGAAAACTGGCTGTTTGGTCTACCTGTGTCCATGTTTGTATTTGATTTTGCTGTTTGTTTTCTCAAATTCCCGCAGGCTGGTGAGGAGGCCGATTTTAGTGGTGAGAAGCATGTTGTTGGGTATCTGGAACACCAAGTGTCTACCTAGAAACAAAATGTGTGAATTTATCATTTTAGCAACGTGTGTGCTTTTGTTTTTTGGTTGTTTTTGTTTTGTACAGTTTAAAGTGAGAGTTCATCTTGTGTTGTTTAACTCTACAGTACCTTGCTTGAAGCGGCTGTAGTTAGTTTGAGATTTGGTCTCGCACCACTTGAGCCTGAAATCTTCCCTTTGCTTGTTGTAAATTCTCTTCCATCCTCTCCTCTCGCAGTAGCTGCACACTCTGCGAGAAATCAGCCACATATATAGAAGCAAACAAAAGACCAGAGTCAAAACCTTTCCCCTGTTGCAATAAAACAAAATATTTTGTCACTTTCTAAGGGGCTTTCACGTTGAATTGGACAATATTTCTGTGTTTCACATCTCTTGCTCACATTTCAGCCCCATTGGTTCCTCCAAAGAAGTAGAATGGCCCACGTCCACGAGGCTCCTCCGTCTTGATGTCTTTGTCCTGTCCTTTGTTAGAGGACAGGACAGGCGCCGGGCCCTTTGGTTTGGACTTTTGGAAGCTGCCCTCCACTTTGGATCCACCTGATGTTTTAAAACATACAGAGAACCTTAACATTGCATATTTCAACAAATACATTTTATCACATTACAACAACCTTAATTATTTATATATATATATATATAATTTTTTCAATTAAAATCTAAAAGAAAAAAGTGGTGAGCAGCTGCATTCTTTCTTCCCACATGTTGACTGGAGGAGCTGCAGAAATTCAAAAGTCTGGAAGATTTGTTAAAAGCACCAGTAGGAGCTCAACAAATCTGTTTTTTATGGAAGAGTCCCAGGAAGAACGTAATTGTTAAGCTGGTCAGAGCTGATCCACTGCAAAAACACAAAGTCTTACCAAGTATATTTGTTCTAGTTTCTAGTGTAAATATCTTACACTTGAAATAAGGCCAAACTATCTTACAAGTAAATTTTCAGAAAGATACAGGAGCTTGTTTTAAGTCAATAATGCCTTAATAAAGGTGATAAACCAGTATGACATCCGGATAAATGCTCAATGTGTTGACAGAATATCAAACTACTTGTGTAACTGCTTGCTCTGCTCTCACACACCTGCCTGTCCACATTGTCTCTTCTGCTTGGCAGAGAAGTGTGAATGTTTCCTTTCCTCCTCCTGAGTCAATGCCCCCTCCCTGTGGGTACACTCTGATGTCATTTCCTGTGAGTCCGAGCAGTCAGGTGACACAGATTGTTCTGCTGTTGGCACCTCCTTCACTCCATAAAGAATCTGCTTGTTTTCCTTTTCCAGTGTTTCTTCACTGTACATTTCTTGGCAGCACTCAGATGTTATGGCCTCTTGGATAAGGACTAATAGACCTTCTGTAATGTTAAAATCACAAAGTTCAATGTATTTTATTGGGTTCTCAAGTAAATAAAAACAACACAAAGAAATGCATAGTTGTGCATTGGAGGTAAATTGATTGAGGTTTCTTGGTTGATTTGTTTTTAGACTGACGCTTTTGTTTGTGTTCTCAGGAAAAGCTGAATCAAATGGGTGTATTCTCTCCATTTAAACTATTAAATGACAATAGTTGACTTCATATTTTTCTCTATTGCTGTTCTCAGCAATAGAAGTCACACATAGGCTGGCGTCTGTGGTTAGCTGTGTCACCTTCTTGGAAGAAGCCACCAGCTGAGCCTGTCAATACCTTCATGTTTTCTTTCTAGAGATGATTCACTGTCATGTTTTTTTGTTTTTAGGCTGACCTGGACTTTTTAATCTCATACTTTTTAATCTTTGAACTTATCCGTCTTGCTTTCTTCTTAAGCAGAAGGATATACTGCTCCCTTTATCTGCTTACTGGTTGTTGTTTTTTTTCCACATAGAAAGTACTCCTGGATCAGTTCTTCTGTGTTTTGTGTGTCTGCTCTGTCTTCTCAAACCCCCTCCCAGACTTCCTGGGGCTCTCAAAGGGCCAGGTTTTACTGGACATTTCTTACTTCTATTAAAAGATAGTCAATCCTTTTCACTGTCGCCACATGCATGCTCAGTATGAGTGACTGCTGCACAGTTAACATCTCTATGCAAGTAGCTGATCTTAGGTGGAAAACTTTTCATTTGCCAATTAATTGGATTTGAGAGCATAATAACTAAATTCAATGAATGCATATCATTGAATTAGAATCTGTGTTTTTGAATTAACTAAACTAATATAAATGGATCTTAAAATGGACATTGTCTCATGTTTTTCATGTCTTTAGAGAGCCTTGAAATGTTCAAAATGAAGCCCAGCCCTATTTTGTCCTTCCTGCACAGCTCCATGCCAGACTTCATGTTCATTAACCCCTATCAAAGTTTTTATTTAAAACATTTATAGTTACTTTTCTGGTTCATAATTATGAATTGTTTTGTGTTGGTTATTATGTGGAATCCCAATAAAAACCATGAATCTTGCTTATAAGATAATACACCTATAGGACTTCTGTGTTGTGTCACATTTTGAAAAAATAAATGAAAGCATTAAGTTAGACTGACAAGTCATGATAGAATGAATTACTATATAGTGGGGCTTTACACCTTATTAACTCAAATTTAAAGCAACTTTAAATAAAATAGCAGATGCTACACAAATTTAAATTAAAAGTATTCTTAGAGATAACAGGCAGCAGCACTGAGTTTACATACCTGTAACTCCATAACTAATACGTCTTGAAGGCAGAGTTTATGAAAACCTCTCTAAGCCGATTCTTCTTCATCCACCTCCACTGTTATTGACCAACTGCAAAACAAAAAATAAGGGAAACAACAAACTTTCCAGGAAATCATATTTGAGGTCTTGGAGTTTTACCCTCCAAAGTAAGCTAACCTGGAGGGCTAATGTCAGCAACAGCAGTTACTGGCTTTATGGGTCTCTTAGCAACAGTTGCCATTTGTAGAATGAATATTACAACAACAACATCTGAAGACAAACTCACAACTCATGTTTAATGTATTCCTTTCATACCCCCCGTCTAAGTTTAGCTTCATTCAATATTTATCTCCAGTAAGCCTTTGCTCTGTGAACCGCATGGTAAACTTAGAGGAGGGTGTCGGTCAGAACGGGTATTATGCTGATCCAGAGGGTTAAATAGCATTTTAACCTTCTCTGTAACACACAGTGTACATTATCTCATTAATCTGAAACGTTTATATGACATGGATATATATATATATATATATATATCCCTGTGTGTGTAAATATGTATATATGCTCATTAATAAGAAACTATTTAAAACATAACTCATAAAACAACAGAATCAGTTGCATCCATTAAGTTCAGCAGTAATTTGTACTGATGACTCAGTTGACGATATTGTTAATCAACCTCTACTGGCAAATTCAGAGCCAAGGTATGCAGTTGAGCAACATAGCATTTGTCTGCTTGCAAGGCAAATCCACTAATTACCTTCTGTCTCTGTGATTTGACTCAGGAGGAAACACCCAGGCCCAACTACTGTTGGAAATTGTGAATAATCCCTTCCCTTCCCCACAAAAGCACAATAATTGACAGGAGGCGGGAGCCTCCAAGGCCCAAAGCCATATAATTATGCATCCAGTATGAAAAAGTGATGCATCCAACAATTTTAAGTCCACATTGTTGAAAACGTTTTGTGGAGGTTAAATTCACTCAGCGCAAAACAAGTAGAATTGTTTTTTGTTTGTTTTGTTTTACTTACTTTATTTTTATTTTTTTAAGAATTAGCAAATTGTAGGATAACAGCCACAAATATGCTACTTTTTATTACTGGAACAAATGAATAATTTCCCCCAGAAAAAGAAGTATGATGCAAGGCAAATCTTAAAGGGATGTGCTGCGGTTTTTAAGTTAAGTTAAAAAACATACTGTTCTGTGAACCCCTAATGCCATCATTTTAGTAGATATTTACAAAAAGCCAGTGATTAGCTACACAGGAAGTACAATTTTAGAATGGTGCCACTCTGAGTGGCAGCTGTAGCTCTGTTACCCTCATTCAGGTTTTAATTTTTGAAACTTTCATTCCAGGGTTTTTGGCGGGGCAAAAAGCTTTCTTCGACAACCGTTCCTTCTGGGTCTGGATGCTGTGCAGCTGGATCGGTTTTTTTGCCAATGATTTTTATACTTTGCGCTTTTGTTATGATGCGTAACCGTAGCAACAAGGCGGTTTGCAACATGGAGCAGTTGATAAACATGAAATAATATCACAACATGAAACCAGAAATCCCAGAGTAGTTGAAAAGTTAGCATAGCAGATGAAGAGCAGGAGCAAACAGGAGAGAGAGAGAAAGTTCAAACTGCCTCTTTCTAACACACGGATCTGAACATTTACTACTCAAACATCCTCATTTTGTCCTCAGCCCAAAGCTTAGAGGCGCATATTTTAAATTACCTTTTATGAAACACAATCTTGTCATTTTTGATACATGTGTGTTATAGGAAATCAGGTGTCATTTTTAAAAGAGTCACCATTTCACTTCTGTTTTTAAGCTTTAAAATGAAGAAAAGAAAAAAATTGCAAAAAGGGGGATGACACCTTTTTTTCTACGGGACCGCTTCGCACATCGGCTAAAAGGAAAAAACCATCATGTTTTAGAGTTTTAGAGCGCTGTTGGGTTTTAAAGTGCCTTTATCTGTGCCTGGATTTTACTTTATTTCAGTTATTATTATTATTATTATTATTATTATTTATTTATTTTGCATTATGTAATGAAATGTCTTGTGCTTGAGTCTAGATGCAGAAGCACAGTTATTAGAGGCAGACCTGCCATGTTCCTGTTTAGCAGAGCTTTGTGTGGAGCCAGTGTCAGCCACACCTTGATAAAGAGCCGCCATCTGATAGACACACCGTGCAAAGTGCTGCGTAGGTGGACAAAGAGAACAGGCTTGTTTTACAGCCCCGTCGACCTTGTGCTTCAACATATGCCAGCAGTCTGTGTGCATTTGTCTGGGTTAGAAAGAGATATCAGAATAAACACCATTATGTTTTTATCTCTGTTATTTTTCATCAGGTTTGATGAGCTTAATGGCTTTAACTTAATTGAAAATATGTAAGGCATCATTTAGAAAGGAGTTTTAAATTCAATTTCCCATAGATTACTTTATAGACTCCAGCTCACTAAAGTAACCCAGTACTGTTGTAGTTCTTTAACTCACTTCAAATCATTCAACCACATCAAACAGATTCAGCAACAACTTCCAGATGGTGAAAATGTTGGTTTTCTCAGACACATTGATTATTATACGAAAACTAGGTGCGTACGTGTGTGTTTCAATCAATCAATCAATCAATCAATCAATCAATCAATCAATCAATCAATCAATCAAGTTTTATTTGTATAGCACATTTCAGCAGCAGGCATTTCAAAGTGCTTTACATCACATCAAAAACAGAAACAT
>CAEFZX010008870.1:0-21868 GCA_903066825.1 Alfaro cultratus
AGCTAGCTAGCGTTAGCAAATCTAAAGCTAGCTAGCGTTAGCAAATCTGAAGCTAGCTAGCGTTAGCAAATCTAAAGCTAGCTAGCATTAGCAAATCTGAAGCTAGCTAGCGTTAGCAAATCTAAAGCTAGTTAGCGTTAGCAAATCTAAAGCTAGCTAGCGTTAGCAAATCTAAAGCTAGCTAGCGTTAGCAAATCTAAAGCTAGCTAGCGTTAGCAAATCTGAAGCTAGCTAGC
Organism: Alfaro cultratus; assembly: GCA_903066825.1. Lineage (NCBI taxonomy): Eukaryota > Metazoa > Chordata > Actinopteri > Cyprinodontiformes > Poeciliidae > Alfaro > Alfaro cultratus. The sequence continues at coordinate 237 of CAEFZX010008870.1, forward strand.
GTTAGCAAATCTAAAGATACCCTTTTCATGTCCATTATTGTTAAGTTTAAATTTATCATCATGACGTTCGTCTTTGGCTCATTCTAGCTCTCTCACACAGATTTCTTTTGTACATTTCTGCTGTTCTAAAGGTTGTATTGAAGCCAATAAAACTGCTTGGTCAGATTTTATGTTTTTACATCATCAGAAGACTCAGGCCCAGAAAGGAGGAGAAACTCTAGATTATTTAACTTGGGAAGCGTTGAAATTTGAGCTGCGGAGGCGACAGATGAAACCTGTGGTCGGTTCTGACCTGTCGGCTCGGTTTGAGCGGAGCGGCAGCCGGTTCCCTCAGGGAGCCGCCGGCCCGCAGAGATCAAACCAGAGGAAGAGCCGGCGGAGTTCAGCCCTGAAAGGAACGGATAAAGAGATGGTGTCAGTTCTGCTGATTAACAGAGGGAACACAGGCTGAGGTTCTGTCAGTTTCAATGATCCGCAGGAGGAAACAGCCCAGGCTTTTTCAGCTCCAGTAACTCTGAAAATGAGAGAGGAGGAAGACGGAGGGAGAGAGTGAGAGGATCAGGAGACGAAGATGATTTTACTGATTAATGAAGCTGATCGATCTACGATCTTCTACTCATGTCTGGATCTGGAGAGAAAAACAATGAAATCGCAGAAACAAGAGATCAGATAGAAACATCAGCACGATTATAGATGGATGGATGTTTAATGATCTCACTGGAAATTAGTATTTTATTTTTATTCCTTATTTCTCAGGTTGTATTATAAACATTATGAATTTATTTTATTTTCGGGTTTTTGGTTTCATGAATATATTTCAGTTTCTGATCAGAGGTGAAAATAAAACTTTGTCCTTAATGAAAAATGTAATTTAATATTTAATCTGGAAGCAGAAGTTTCCAGATTAAAACCTTCATTCTGGTTCTGATGGACGAACCGGGTCAGGATGGGATCTGATCTTACTTTAACTGGGCCGTTACGCTGCGCTGCAGGAAATCAGCTGATTGTTTCCACTCTGACCAGGTGATCAGTCCAGAGGCTGAGGTGGCTCTTAATCCCTGGATTAGCTCCAGACTCAGGGGGGATTAGCACAGACTACAGCTGATTAACACTCAGATAATCTCCATTGTCACAAAGGATTCATGGCGCCGTGTTTTCCCACTCAGGGAGCGGTCAGTGAACGTGTCGGAGCCGGAGTCTCTGGAGCTGACCGTGTCCAACCTGAAGCCCGAGGAGAGCTACAGCTTCAGGGTGGTGGCGTACAGCGAGGCGGGGCCCGGCCGCAGCTCCGCCCCCCTGCAGATCGCCACCAAGCCCGACCGTAAGCCGCCTCCGTATGGAGCTACATCAGGGCCAACCAGATTCCTCACAGCATTATTTGGAAACCTCATCCCAAAGTGATTTTGAAACTGAAAAGTATTTTGACATTTTTTTCGTTTTAAAAAAGGTCAAATGTTTTCAAGCTGAAACTGAAACATTAGTTGTTTTTTTATCAACTAACTTTTTGTATGGAGCTAAATTGGGGCCATGATGTTTGTGCCCAAATATTTTTCCAAACAAGAAGCAGCTTTGAGCTTTTTTCAGTTTCAAGTCTGTTTTTTTTTCCTTTCATTTTAAAAATTATGTCAGTTTCATATTTTACTTTACATAGTTTTTTTGTTTCAAATGTTTTTTTTCTCAAGTGAAAATTTCCACTTTTTTCACAAACTCTTTTGGTATGGGGTTAAATTGGGGTCATAAAAATCATTTTGAAACCTGAAAGTAGTTTTGAAATTTTGTTCCGTTTCATTTTGCTAGGAGCTAAGATGTTTTCAGAGTGAGCCAAAGCGCTAAGCTAAACTTTAGCTCCACTGTTAGCTCCAATGTTCCCAGCAGCTGGCGCTAACGCTCAGCTGAAGCTAAGTGTCTCTTCCTGTGGTTGTGCCTGTGTGTCCCTACAGTCCAGGTTCCCAGCAGGGTGGAGGCTCTGCGGGCGCTGGCTCTGTCCCCCACCTCCATCCAGGTGAGCTGGGAGCCGCCCGGCCTCCCTAACGGACCCGTCCTGGGCTACCGGCTGCTGTGGACCGAGAGCCCGTCCGGGAAGGAGCAGGTGAGCGCCGGCGGGGCTCCGGAGGCGTTTGGCGCCGAGCCGCGTTAATCTCTGCGTCTCCGTCCAGAGCGTGGAGGTGAGCGGCATGAACTACAAGATGGACGGACTCAACAAGTTCACCGAATACACGGTCCGGGTTCTGGCCGTCAACCGCTACGGACCGGGCACCGCCACCGAGACGGTTACCGTGACGACGCACTCAGACGGTGAGCCGGGAGCCTCCATCTTAAATATCATTAATCCTAAAAACACTTTTTGTCTTTTTTCCAGGATGGGTCTGTAGCTCTTCACTATGTCGGCTGAAAATGAAACTCAATAACAAATTAATGTTTCAGCAGCTTTTCAAACAATAATTTTATTGAATTTTCACAACAGAATGACTCTAAAAGAACCAGAAAATTTTTATATCCATTTTTCTTGTCATCAGTTTGGAATGAACTTTTATTTTTTCATTCAGTTTCCACAAATATCAACGTCTTTATGCAAAAGTGCTTTTTTAAACCAAAACATTTAAACAAAATGATGATTATTTAAAATGAGAACCGATTTTATTTAGTAGATATTTACAGAAGAGGAGAAAAAGGTCTGATGCAGCATGATGCTGCCACTGCCGTGTTTCGCCATAGGCCTGCTTTTCTCCACATGTTCTGCTGTAAAAAATAAAAATCTATTTTCATCTCATTTGAGCAGAAAGTTCAACTAATGTTTTCATCTGCAATTATCTGAGGCTATCAGAGTAAAAGGCCTGCCGCACTTTTCAGTTTAAAAAAAAAAGTTTCTTCCATTTAACATGAGGCAATAGTTGCTTCAGTCGTCCCATAAAATCCCAACAGACACTTTAGAAATGAAAATGATGAAACGTGTAAAAGTTCAGGGTGTAAATAGTTTCTCTCCTTCCTCTACAGGTTAAAACAAACAGCAGATCGTCGTCGTTTTGACACATTAATGTGGGAAACAGAAACTTCAATAAATCTGTAGGATAAAATGTCTCATAGGATTAAAGTGTAAAAGCTCCCAGTGAGGCTGACTGGTTTGTACTGGTCCCAGTTACCAAGCAGGAGCTGAGTAATTGGACCAGGTGCTGCTTATTACCTGGCTCTGCGCGTGTGTGTGTGTGTGTGTGTGTGTGTGTGTGTGTGAAGCCTCTTTAGCTTGTCTCCAGCCCTCCCTGCTGGCAGGAGTTTCATTAGGGACGTTGGGGGTCTTTAATTAAGCCGGAGAGGAGCAGAGAGGGAGCGGCTTCATTTTATCGTTAATGGAGTCCATACACACACACACACACACACACACACACACAGTTCAGCTGGAGCAAACAGGATAAAGAAACTTAGAAAATGTTTCAGAACAAAATTAATAAAAAAAAATTAGAAGAAATAAATAAAAAAAGAATAATATTGATTTACATGGTGGGCACCGCTAGCTAAAACGTTAGCAAGGCTAACCCTAAAGCACTAATATAAACATTAGCTATGCTAATGCTAAAGCATGGAGAACATGGTGTTAAGCACAAGCTAATGCTAAAGCTGTTCACACCACATTTAACAGAAGCCGAAGCTAACACCCTGTACCAACAGAAGCTAATGCTAAAGCTGTTCACACCATATTTAGCAGAAGCCAAAGCTAACACCCTGTACCAACAGAAGCTAATGCTAAAGCATTATGCCATCATGATATTTAGCGGGAGCTAATGCTGAATCACTATACCAGCACAGTGTTTAGTGGGAACTAATGCTAATGCTAAGTAGCTCTGAGTTTGGAGTTGATGTTTGTAGAACCGGGTCGAGACCGGATGCGTTTTCCTACGCAGGCTTAAAGTGAGGGATCCGAGGGCCCGGTTCTATCCGTCAGTCAGAACCAGACAGCGGCTCCATCCGCTCAGAGCCGTCGTTAATAAGCCGTCTGTCTCTGTGCGGTCGGCCCATAAACGCCGTGAGTAATATCGACACGGAGACGTTTTGTGGACGTACCATCTGGGCCGCCGTGATAACTGCGACTGCCGGGCTAATTGAATCCTCAATAAAACCCGAAACAGAGGAGCTAAGCAGCTGAAGGAGCTGATAAGCTGCAGATACTCCATCAGGCGTCTGATTGGACGGCTCGCCGAGGACCGGGCGCCGTCTGTTGATGCGAGCATCACATCCTGCTGGACGTTGGCATTAATCTGTCCTGCAGGCCACAAACAGGCGGGAGCTGAAATCAATCCAGTTTCAAACGATATTTTTACTAACAAGCTTTATCATACGGGGCTAAATTGGGGCCATAAAATTTGTGCCCAAAATAAGTTTGAATCTAAAAATATATTTTTATTTCAGTTTAAATTTTTTTTCTAAAATAATTTTTTTATTTACGTTGTTTTTAGATTTCAAATCTCTTTTTTGTCAGTTGTAAAAAAATATTTTAGTTTCAAAATGTTTTTAGTTAATCTTTATTGTATGGGGCTACACTGGGGCCAGAATAGTGATGAGCAGAGTGAAGCTCTGTGGTCCGGTGAGCGGCGCCGCCCTGCTGGCTCAGTCTGTCGGTGTTTCTGAGGCTGAGCGCCGCAGCATCAGTCCATCTGCTTCCTGTCTCACCTGAAGTCATCAGGTGTGATTGATGGAAGTAAATAAAACAAACTCCCAGCTGGTTTCTGTCTGACATACGGAGAACTAACACTGCCCACAGCCTGATTCATGAGTCCCAGGCAGAAACATGTTCTGATTTTTTAGCTTAAACAGTTTGATTTTTATTGCAAATGAAGCAGCACTGAGTTGGTCTGGATTTCATCTGCTGAAATTTATTCACTAGCTGAGAAATAAATGATAAAGCAGGTGATTGAAGTTTGGTCATTAAATCTGATTTTATTTGTGTGTGTGTGTGTGTGTGTGTGTGTGTGTGTGTGTCTCTGCAGTTCCCAGCTCTCCTCCTCAGAACATCACCCTGGAGGTCGTCCTGTCCCGGGTAAGTCCACACCTCTGACCCGACTGAATGACCACCATCCACAGCATGATGCTGCCACTACCGTGCTGAAGAACTTGTTTCAAATTGACCTGAAGATCATTTCTGGATGTTTGGACCCAGCTGGACAGCGATCAGAAACCCAGACTGGTTCTGGACTGGATGAAAAACCCGGTCCAGTTTAGAGTCTGGAGCCTCGTCAGGTGAGACGCTATTGGGTCCGAGTCGTTTCCCGGGTCCGAGTCGTTTCCCGGGTCCGAGTCGTTTCCCGGGTCCGAGTCGTTTCCCGGGTCCAAGTCGTTTCCCGGTTCTCGTTAGCGTTCGTGACGCGCTCATCAATCAGAGTTTCCTCTCCAGTGAGCTGACCTCGTTTCTCCTGATTGATGTGCTGTCACTCGTTGCCACGGTTACCGTCCACTTCCTGTCTGAGCATCAGAAACCGAAGACGCCGCCGCTTCACTCTCTGATTCGCTCTGCAGACGATAACAGCGGGGTCAGAGGTCATCAGGTGGGCAAAACTTGGAGCTTCTGGGTTTACTTAGCAAGGCAGATGTTTGTAGCATCTGGAGGTCAAAGGTCATGTTTGTGTTTGGTTGAGAAGCTCGTTAGAGGGAGAAACATCCAGCGGTTAGCAGGAATCGGCCTCTTTAATCAGAGCAGCTGCTCAGGAAATGATGAATGTTTGCAGAGGAAGAATCATTTCTGCCCATGAAGAAGAACTCGACTCTGTCTGACCTCGTTTTGTTCACGTCTCGTTTTCACTCTCCTCTGATTGATAGGCCTCAGCGTTCAGCTGCTCCAAATCGCTGCCCGGTCAACGTTTCATTAAACCGGGCCGGGCGTAGCCGCCTCTGTAGCTCTGACCTCTGACCTTTACACAGCTGGACATTTCTAAACCTTGCGAAGTTTGATCCAATAAGGAACAGATGTGATGAATTAAGCTTCAATGTGAGGGCGGAGCTTCACAGGTAAACACATGGATTCTCTCTGGGTCCTCCACCCGCTAACGCTAACTAGCTCAACTCTAACTCAGGAAACATGGTGGAAAGGTGTAAAAACACCTTGTTGCCATGGTTACACATCACCAAAAAGAGCAGAGAAATGGTTCCAGTTGCACAGCATTCAGGACCAGAAAAACTGTAAAAACAGCAACAATTCAACCAGAGAAATTGTGGAAAATATTTGATAAGAACAAATTCGAGCTCCTCATCAATAAGTTGTAATAATAATTTCTGATTTTTGTATTTTCAATGCAGAGAATAAAGAAAGAGCTTCAGTCAGGGCTGCATATCCATGGTATTTATTATGTGATTGGTTTTTGAACTGTAGCAGCAGCACCCCGTTAGCCGATAGCGCCCCGTTAGCCGATAGCAACCCCTTAGCCCATAGCGCCCCGTTAGCCGATAGCGCCCCATTAGCCGATAGCGCCCCATTAGCCGATAGCGCCTCGTTAGCTGATAGCGCCCCGTTAGCTTATAGCGCCCCGTTAGCCGATAGCGCCCCGTTAGCTGATAGCGCCCTGAGCAACCACCGCCGTGGCCAATGCAGAGAGTTGACCTGCTTTTAATGAAGCAGAAAACTTTAACTGGAATGAATCGTATTTAAATAAGAGTTTTAATTGAATTGTGTTTTCTGATCCGCTCAGCCGAATGTGGCCAGAGAGCCGTAATGAAGTGTTTATCTGTAGCCAGAGCAGCAGAGGCAGAACGTTTCCCGTTGATCCGTTTGGGTTTCCAGTCGTTTCTCTCTGTTCTTCTTCACTTTAAACCAAACAGAGAAACTCCCAGAGAATTAAAATCCTCATCAGGAGCTGATCTGGAGTGGAGTCATGGAGAAACGACACTCCGTCACTTTCACACGACAAATGGGTCGCCTCCGACTCGGCGGGGGTTCTGGAGATGAAAGCGGAACCGGGCGGATCAGAACCCGGTGGCCATTAGACGCTCCGGCTCTCTCCTTTCTCTCTGGGAGTTTGGTACTGAAGTCTCCTCAGTGAATCTCACATTAAAAAGAAAAAGAGCTGCACATCGTTTTGTTTGGCTCGTAGATCACGAGCGTCGAGTCTTTTGATTATAAAAATGATAAAAACATGCAGAGATTTAAAGAAGATAAAGAAATGTGGGCGTTAGGAGCAGAGCTGCATCTCGAGACAGAAAGTTCTAAAGGAAAACGTGAATCAGTGATAAGAAACAGAAGGTTAAATTAGTAATATGAAAAATATAACAATACTAGAATAAAGTTTAAATAGTAAGAGAATAAATGATTAATCAAAATAATACAAAAATAATATTACCAGAATAAAGTCAACAAAAAGTTGCAATAATACGACTTTAATCATAATGTGACTGTAATGGTAAGAAAATTAATCATACAATAAAGTCATAATAAAACAGGAATAGTAACAAAATAATGTGGTAATAATATGATAGTATTGTCCAAAAATATAATAGTTATATGTATGGGTGGACTTAGCCCTGCCTTCGAGCCACAGCTCCTCCCCCACCCAGCCCCTTCAGACTAGCCAGCAGCAATTAGCAAACAGCTGCTGAGCTCATCTCAGAGCAATGCTGGTAAAAATGTTGTTAAAGGGTTAATAGAGGAGCCATGTTGGGATGACTTCCTGGAGGCGGAGCTTCAGAAAGACCAAAACCTTCTTAAAGAGACAGAGGCCCAATTTCAAAGTGTCCAATTTCTTTTAAATGATTTCACATATGCAGCATTTTTATGCTACAAAACACATGAAACTGCCTCTGTATCAGACCTCCATCTCTGACTTCATGACTTTATAACTTCCCAGTCTGTTAGTGAGAGGAAGAGTTTGGTTCCAGAAAATCAGTGACAGGACTGAAAGTCAGAGCAGAGGAAGCATCTGAACCAAAGTTAACCTCAGAGCCAATGATGTGTTGGGTCCTTGGTGCGGCTGCAGAGTCATAAAGTCAGCTGGTTTGCTGACTGCATGGTGGCAGTGGAGGCAGGTTTAAATCCAACCTGCAGCTGTAATCATTTCTGTCGGCTGGCGTGTTCTCCGAGCCGCTGCAGCAGCCGGCAGATCGCTCTTCGGCTGTCACACAGTCTGCGTCATGCGCTGCAGTTGTGCGTCTGTGTTTGTGTATGTGGGTCCTGCCTGAATCAGTTTCCCTGCAAGTCGATGCTGAGGGAAGAAAAATAAAAAAACTTCCTGCTCTTGTCAAGTTTGTTACTGTCAGACCAACTTTTGAGACAAATGTGACATTTCCTCAACTTTCCTGGAGTCTGTAGTGCCACTGTGAGGATGTGCCTGCGTGTGTGTGTGCGTGTGTGTGTGTGTGTGTGTGTGAGTGCGTGTGTGTGAGTGTGTGAGTGTGTGTGTTAACGCTTGGTTGAACATACAGCAGAGGAGTATACAGTATGTAGGAGATGTGAGGATTTTAGCCAGAATTCCCTGGAGAGCTGGGTTAAGGTCACAGTGGCTGTATCCTGCGGTGAAAGCAGAGCAACCAAACAGGCCTTTAAAGGCCTAGTCAAAGGAAATGCGTACGTACAGACCTGTAGTGTGTAGCAAAACGGCGGCCTCGGGTTTCATCTCTTTAACACCCACTCTGCAGCCGTGACTCGTCTCCTCAGGCGGTTTGCAACAATTCACACCTTGGGACATGAGACCAAAACAACTCCTGACATCGTCTGTGACGGGTTTGGGTTGGCAGACACAAAACCACACAAACACCGGAGTGAACAGAGGAAGGACCAGTTACCTATATGTTCAATAAGGACTCTAATGGCCTTATAAGGGAACTTGACAACCCTAATAGTTACCTTAACAGGCATATTAGTGACTCATGGCCCATTTGTGAACTTAATGGCCCTAAAAATGATCCTAATGGCTTTATAAGTAACCCTAAAGGCCCTTTAGGTGACCTTAACTGACCTATTAGTGACATTGATGACTTTGTGAGATCTGAACGGCCCTAATAGTGACCTTAATGACCCTACTTGTGACCTAAACCAAACCTAATAATCATTTCAATACCTTTATAAGTGACTTTAACGGCCCTTCAAGTGAACTAAATGGCCCTATTAGTGACAGTAACTCCCCTTTTTGACCCTAATGTCCTTATGAGTAGCCTCAGTGACCTTATAGGTGACCTTAATGGCCTTAAGTGACCTTAACAGCCCTATTGTTGACATTTAGCACCCTATATATGACCATAACGGCCTTAGTAGTGACCTTAACTGTCCTATTATTGATGTTCATGACCCAATGTGTGACCTTAACTCTCTTATTATTGACCTTGATGACCATATTTGTGAACTTAACTTCCCAATATTTATCTATTCCAATATGTTGTCTAAGAAACTGAAATGATTGATGTTTTCACCGTTTTCTCCACTGCGTCTATAAACTATAAATAATTTCATGCAGTTACTCTTAGCAGTTTTTTTGATAAAATAAATGCTCTGTAAGTAAATACTACCTGTTTCAAAATAGAAACATTTTTTATCATCACTTTTATCGCGATAGAGTGAAAGCAAACGCACACCGCACTTTTCAGATTTTCATTTCTGTTTTTACCTCCCTCTCCTGCCGTTCTGTTGGTTTTAAACGTATACAAGTCTAAAGGGTGTGAATACTTTTGTGTGGACCCAGTCTGGCCCCAAACGACGCCCTGGGCTCCGTCTGCAAGGCATCGGCAGCCATGTTGTCATGGCAACGGCGGTTGAACTGGAATGTATTGGAGGAATGTGAGTTCAGGCCTGGAAAAGAGTTTTAATGTGTATCAGCCGTTCTGCAGATGGTCAGATATTCTAATGTTCATGTGTTCAGACGTCGTGTTGAAGTGATTCTACAAACGTGACTCCATGAATGTCTGTCGATTCGCTGCCGTTTGCTTTCTGAGCGCGTGCAGAGCTGGTGTTGAATGTTATGTTACTGAGCAAATGGAGACATTCTGGCCTCCCTGTGATTGGTCCTTTTACCCAGAGGGCATTAACACACACACACACACACACCTACACACACACACACACACACACACACGCGCAGTGAGAGTCGATGTGATTGCTGCTTCCACCCAGAGGACAAGAACAAACAATCACAGATTGAATTCAGGGACTGTTTACCCACCTGGTTCTTTGTGGGACTGTGTCGTGTGTGTAGGTGTGTGTGTGTGTGTGTGTGTGTGTTCTGTTTGCAGCGCCGCATACAAACGTCGGGAGGAACCAGCTGAATTAATTCTAGCCCAGTTTAAAGTTTTGCTTTTCTTTCAAAGCGTTTTCGTCCATCGATTTCAGTGCAAAGAGTCCAGATGGAAAAACAATAACAGAATCCAAGAGCCGCCGCTCTGCTAAATAAGGAGCAGTGGACCCTGGTGAGGCAGCGGGGTGGTGGTTCTGGTCCTGGTGGGACAGACTGGGGGTTCTGGTCCTGGTGGGGCAGCAGGGTGGTGGTTCTGGTCCTGGTGGGGCAGACTGGGGGTTCTGGTCCTGGTGGGGCAGCAGGGTGGTGGTTCTGGTCCTGGTGGGGCAGCAGGGTGGTGGTTCTGGTCCTGGTGGGACAGACTGGGGGTTCTGGTCCTGGTGGGACAGACTGGGGGTTTTGGTGGGGCAGCGGGGTGGTTCTGGTTCTGGGTCTGCAGTGAGGTTTCTCCTCCTCAGGTGACTGTTGGTTCATTTTTCTGATATTTTCTGCCTGGGATTTATACAGGATAATATATATTTAACTTTTAATTTATTGCCAACTTTTTGCTTAGCATTGCTATCTGTTTAGTCAGCGATGCTCTTTAATAAATAACCAATCTCAGCGTAGATTCATCTCAATGTGTTGACATGACTTTTCCTTTGGTTAAACTAATTGATATTTAGATAAATTAGTTTTGTCTTAGTGAGATATGTTTGGTTCTGAGATCTTCACCTTCTTTCTGTTTTCATCAGAGTTTCGTTCAGCAGCTCTGCATTTTGCTCGTGTTCGGAGGGAACATTAAACGCAAAACAGGTTCTGGTCCGTTTGAAGGCGGCGAATGAGGCCACGGCTCCTCTTGGCCCTCCTGAGCTCCGGTGTCGCCGCCTGCATGAATATTAAACAGCTGCATGTTTTTATATTCCTGATATGTGGATCCAGTCAAGCATTAAGAACAAAACGGTTGTTTTACTCTGGGATTGCTCATCGGTGCACTGAGTGTTCAGGACTCAAATGTCACAACATGTCAGAACGGGGTGTGTGTGCGTGTGTGTGTGTGCGTGTGTGTGTGTGTGTGTGTGTGTGTGTGTGTGTGTGTGTGTGTGGAGGTTCTCCGGACCTTAAAGGAGCCTCACCCTCAGGACGCAGCCTGGTGGGACTCCGGCCTGAGAGACACAGAGACACAGCTGACTGTCCTAATTATTATAACTTATTATTTAATTAAGTATTTAGTAATTAGGATTTTAAAAATAGGAAAAAATAAATCAAATAAAGAAGGGAATAACATTATTAAAAATTAATTACCATAATTTTTTGAAATGACTGCATGAATAAAAAAATAAGTCAATATTGTTGTTTTTATTATGACAGAATTATAAGAACTAAGAATTATAATAATTGTTATAAAGTTATAATCTAAAAATAATTATTTAACAATTACTTATTAAAATTCTATAATACATTTTCATTTTAATACATTTAAGAAAGGAACTAAAAACTAGAAAAGTTAACAATGTTGTTTTTATTTTTTTTTAATAAATAAAACTAAATTACAATTGAAGATTTGTTAAATTAAAATATTCAATAAAACAAAAAACTGAATATTGTTTTTAAATTAAACAATAAAATAAAAAACTAATTAAATAAAAAAATAAGATAAGTGTTTAAAACAAGTCATTAGATCTGAACTATAAAAGACCTGCTGTCCATCAATAGTTGAATCTAAAACATTTGTTTTTATAAAATTAAGAAAATTAATTTGAAACACTATTTTTGGATGTTTTTAAAAATAAATAGAATTCAGAACCAGAAAACATTTGATTAATTATTGTGATTTATGAATGGATGATTGTAGCTTCATCCTGACGGCTGTTAATGAGAGTTTTATGGATTTATTGATATTTCTGTAGCTGAAGCTCAGAAACTCTGAGTTTCTGCTCAGTCCAGGTTTTCTGGCTCCGTCCTTCATGGATGGTTTGCTCCTGGTGTCTTTGTGGGAGTTGTTACAACATGAATTTAACTTCTGTAGCATTTCCATGGAGACCCCGCTGAGAACGATGTGCTGTCAACGTGGCTAATTAGGTGATGAAGCAGGAGGAGGAATTCTGGCCGCGCCGCGTTTATTCCAGCTCCTCCTAATCAGCTCTGCTGTAATCAATTAGCAGGATGAGGAGCAGCAGAGGGAACAGGTGCTGCTAAATGTTAATGAATTCCTCTGTGGTTCCGCCAGCCGGCCCGATACCCGGCCCGATCCCTGGCCCGATACCCGGCCCGATACCCGGTCGGCTGGTCGGCCCGATACCCGGTCGGCTGGTCGGCCCGATACCCGGCCCGATACCCGGTCGGCTGGTCGGCCCGATACCTGGCCTGATACCCGGCCCGATACCCGGTCGGCTGGTCGGCCCGATACCTGGCCTGATACCCAGCCCGATACCCGGTCGGCTGGTCGGCCCGATACCTGGCCTGATACCCGGCCCGCTGGTCGGCCCGATACCCGGTCGGCTGGTCGGCCCGATACCCGGCCCGCTGGTCGGCCCGATACCCGGCCCGCTGGTCGGCCCGATACCCGGCCCGCTGGTCGGCTGGTCGGCCCGCCTGGTGGAGGGAAACACGCTGGTGCGTTTGTGCCTTACCAGAGGCATGAAGCTCTGAAAACTGTTTATATCTCCACGTCTTGATGAAGTTACACTTTGGTTTATTCGCCTCAAGCTAGCAGATGGAAGCGTGGCTAATTCAGGTTTTCTTTTTTTTTTTTGAACCTGATTCTGTCTGGAACCTACAATCATCAGATTTCTCTTAGTTTCTTTTCCGTCTCTTAGACTCATCCGAGTATTTCTGCAGATGACAGGACTTGAACTTGTGCTGGAGGTCTGAAGCTTACAGCGTGAAAGTGACTGGAGAGAGTACAGAGCCCTGAGGAGCTCCTGTGCTGTTACACACAGTCCTTCAGTCCGTCAGACTTCAGTCCGTCCTCATGCCGCTTGTTGAGGCCTCCGTCTGTCTGCTGGAGATTCTGACAAAGCAAATCCAGCTGAATTGTGTAAAATGTTCAAAATACATTCGCCAGATGAAAACTTCCTGAATTTTGGAGCTGCTGTGTCTAAAATACGCCTGGTTCTGTTCCTGAATATCAACAAACCAAAACACAAACTGACAGAGGAACCAAAACCAACTTAAAGTAAATATCAGCAACAAGGTTGTCATTTTCTGCACTTCTGTTCATTTCAGGCTGCTGGGAGTAGAAACAAGAAGCAGCTAAACTTATGACTGAATTAGTTGATGAGAGAAAACAGAATTACTTTTCTGATTCATTAATGTTCATTGATTAGTGTTCAGCCCAGCGAACACACTCCGGGTCGCTGTGAGAGCTGAGCGGTTGATGGCAGCTGCCTCGCAGAGCAGAGCTCACAGGAGGCCGAGCCAACATCTGCTGCATCTGTGTTTGTGTGTGTGGCAGAGGTGGGTTGTTAACATGCAAATAAAGCAATTAAAATTCATTCAACACACAGCCGGCTCACACACAAACACACTGAAACACTCCGCATGCATACAGATGGAAGCGCAGCAGACAATGAATCCAGACGAGCAGCAGAAACAGAAGCTTAACGGACGTCTGTGCTGACCACAGATCAGATTTACAGTTTGTTTTTACAGTGTCATGAAAACACAGACTGTTCTGGATTCCTGTCATACCGGGAATCTGTCAGCGGGTTTTCTGGGGTAATCGACCGTCCTGCAGGTTGAGTTGTGTTCTTGGCTCAATCCTCTGTGTGCTGGACTGTTGGACCCGTCTGCTGTGTGACTTTACATGAATATCAGGTGCTAACTGCCTGGTAATCGGTGCTGATGTGGTGGCAGCAAAGGCCAGGAAGTGGCGATTGGAACTGGAGGTGTAGCTAAAACACACAGACAGAATCCTGATGGGATCCTTTTCCTTCTCCAGACTGAGAAACATCTAAAGCTGCTCAAGTCACTGCTGTCGCTTCGTTTTCCAAATGTTTAACATGTCGGACACGTCCTGATTACTGCAGACTGTAAAGGTCTTAGGTTGGACCAGTCAACCCAACTTATCCAACCAAACCAATGTCTAATCAAGCTCAACTCAACCAACTGACCAGTCCAGCCAAACCAGTTGACCAACTACCCTGTCCAAACAAAACCGAATGATCAATCAAGTGATCAACCAATTAACCCGACCGGCTAGTCCAATCCAACCAGACCAATTAACCAACTAAACTGTCTAAACCAAGGGTGTCAAACTCCAGTCCTGGGTGCTGCTGTCCTGCAACTTTTAGATGAGCCTCTTCTGCACCACCTGAATAAAAATAATGAGGTCATTAAGGCTCTGAAGATCTGATCTACACAAGAAGGAGGCAATTAAACCACTTCATTCCAGTGTTTTGTACCTGTGGCTCATCTAAAAACTGCAGGACACCTGGAGGACTGGAGTTTGACACCTGGAGGACTGGAGTTTGACACCTGGAGGACTGGAGTTTGACACCTGGAGACCTGTGGTCTAAGCAAAACCTACTGACTGATCCAAGATGATATAACACAACTGGCCAGTCAAACCAGTCCAATCAAATGACTAAGAACCAAACCAACTCAACTTGTCAACTAAGGATGTAACAAAACCCATATTTGTACCATAAATATCCAGATCAGCTCCATCAGTTTGTTACGCAGATTCAATAATGGAATATCGTAGTTTCATATGTGAACCTGTAGAGTGAACAGCACAAAGCACCGTCTGCAGAGGAACTTCACGTTTTACACTGAAGTGATTTCAACATTTTTTATTCTTACATGTCTGCAGAGACTTATTAAAAATCAAGAACAATAATACTGACCATTTTCAAATGTTTTTATTGTTGTGTTATCCATCCAGTCACTGGCTACAGCTTCTTATCCTTTATTAATAATAAAGAAATCAAACCAAATTCATAGAGGCCACTTTTCCTTTTTCTCTTGATTGAAGTGAAACTAAATCACACCGAACCTCCTTCTGATTTCCTCAAGCCGTAAATGTTAGAATTGTCCTCGTTTCTTCCTCTGCTGTCTGTTTGGCTAACGATGCTAATCATTGTGCTTGGTGCCAACTGTCAGGAAGGAGTTTTATCTCTGTGAATTCATTACCAGAGTGCACCTGCATGGTTAACTTCGTCAATAAAACAACAGCAGAGTAGCTGAAGAGCAGTAAACAGACCGTGAAAGATGACAAATTAGTTTTTCTTCTCTGTTTTCCCCCAGAGCATCAAGGTGTCATGGCAGCCGCCCCCTCGCGGCGCCCAGAACGGCATCATCACCGCGTACAAGATCAAATACAGGAAGACTGGTCGCCGTGGAGACCAGGAGGCCATCGAACCCAACAACTTCTGGTACCTGTTCACAGGTGAGTTCAACCTTTCTGAGCCGCTACGTTTAAAGACTGATTCTCTTCACGTGTTTTATGGTTTATCTGTAAATGAAAAGCTTGTTTTATGAACCGTTAATGAAACAGCAGAACTTTTGTGAAAGTGACGACGTTTTCAGTCTTCAACAAAAAGAAATCTTGATGGGATAGACGAACTAAATACATATATATATATATATATATATATATATATATATATATATATATATATATATATAGGGGAATTGTTTCTGCTCTTTTGTTGCTCTTGTCTGTTTTCTTCTCCTGCGACAGAAAGACCTTTATTAGCATAAAACATGGCCGTGCAGAGCTTGTGTGTGTGTGGCTGCATTCAAAGTGCCACCAGCTATTATTTCAATTTGAGCTCTGCCAGATTTGAATGAAACTGATCTCAGTTTCCATTATTTTTTTCATTGATGGTTATCTCCATCTGTCTGTCTGCGCCGGCTGCAGGTTGAGTTGGAGTCTAATCTGTCTGCTTGAGGCAGGAAACGTCACCTTTATGGAAATTTAATATCCACAACATATAGATATATATGTTTTAATGCAGGATTGAGATGACGAAGTTGTTATTTTTACTGTTTATTGTAATCCAGGGGTTTAATCCAATCCCAGTGCAGTGTAAGCATGAAGCTTTAACATCTTCAACATCTGACTTTCTAACATTTATGGTGATGTAAAAACGCCACATAAACACAATAACTATGCTGTAATGTGAACATTTACTGGTTTATGTGAACAAATGGCTTAACGACTGGACCAAACTGACCAAAATTACTGATTAGATTTTACCAGATATTTTCTGACTTACAGCAAAACACCTGGAGGGAAAGATCAGAAACCTAAAATGCTATTGTACTACTAAAGTCTGTTTATTTTTATAATCCAAATTGTTCAACCACCTGGTCAACCAAACCGAGGAGCCTAATCCTAATCCAACTCAACTAACCAATCTGACTGACCAGATTGGTAACTAGTTACCTAAACTCCTCTGCTGTTCAAACAGCTGCCATCCACCCACTAGTTACCTAACAAACTAAAATCCATCTGACCAATGAACCCAACTATCCAAGCCAAACTCAAAGTAGTGAAACCAGCAGACAAACCAATTAACACAACTGGGTTGGTTTGTTGGGTTGTAGCCAAACAAACCAACCCAACCTACCAACAGATTAACCAACCAAAGCAGCAACAAAGAAAAGCAACCAACTAACTCAGTCAAACAGATCTTACCAACACACTGACCAATCAACCCAACTGATCACAAAAACCAACCCATTTAACTAACTTAATCCCCTTCAGTCAACCAGTCAGACTGACCAAACTAGTCCTCAGTTCAACCATTTCTGACCTGAACTGAACACGGATCCTTTCAGAAATGGTTTTCAGTGGATCAGAAAATAGAAACACAAATTCTATGTGCTTTTAACGCCATCTGGCCGTTTAATGACAGATATTTCTAGAAGAAATGTTTCCACCAATCCTTGTTTTCTCAGAGTCACTGAAGCATCGTTGGTTATTCACAGCAGCGACGGTGGAGCCCTGAAAAGTTCAGCGCTGAATGTCAGGTGTAATGACGCTCTCTCTCCTCTGTCGCCGTTCAGGTCTGGAGAAGGGCAGTCAGTACAGCTTCCAGGTGGCGGCCATGACGGTGAACGGAACGGGTCCCTCCAGCGACTGGTACACCGCCCAGACGCCGGAGAACGATTTGGACGGTAATCTGTACAACAAGAAGCGTCTTCCTCCTCTTTCCAAACACATAAATATTTAAGCAGCAGAGAACCGCGGCTGGCGGATGGAGCGAAGGTTTGGTGTCGGGGGGCCGGTGGGGCGATGCAGAGCTGTTAACTGGGAGGAGAGGGGGAGGTGTGGACAGACCAAGAACAGAAAATACCATTTCAGAATAAGAAACAAAGGCTGCTGGGTTAAACTCAGCAGAAATGCATCACAAGATCACAGAAAATGCTAATATGGTCCAAAAGGTTTTTCTTACTGTATGCATTAATTTTTTGTCTTTTCAAGACCGAAAACTAAAATTTGGCTTTAAGTGTGAAGATCTACTTCATTTTCTTGTGAGTAAAACATATTTTCCAACTTTAGGTTAGGAAATCAGGAGGTAGTTGCTTAACGATGAGCATTTAAACTCTTAATCAGTCCTTACAGTGTAAAATATTAGGATTATACATGTAATTAATGAAGTCACTGCTGTTATAATCTGTCCTTTTTATTACTATTATTGGCTCTGTTTTAATAACCATCCACAGGAAAGTGCTGAGAAAATTCCCAGTCAGACATTTGTTAATAAATAGCAGGCTGTATAAACACTTGTTATGGAGTTTAAAAACAATTAGCTAATGCTTCATTTGTGACCTCAGATGAGAGTAGAGACAAACAGCAGCATTAATGATTCCTCTTCATGCTGGAGATCAGGAACACGACGCTGTGCGCAGCAGGAAGCCGCTCAGATAAAAACAACAAACACATCTTTGCTAACTGCGTTTCTCAAAGAGACGGAAACCTGATTTCAATGGATTATCGCTCAGAGAGGCGATGTGAAGCCTCCCAGGGAGATCAGTAATCTGATCTACTCTGAGGCTCAGGGGTAACGCGACGTGTCAGGGCGTTACGCCGACTCTTCTTCTTCTGTGGTTTTGTTCTGGCAGAGAGTCAGGTTCCGGACCAGCCCAGCTCGCTGCACGTCCGGCCGCTGCCCAACAGCATCATCATGTCCTGGACGCCGCCGCTCAGCCCCAACATCCTGGTCCGCGGTTACATCATCGGCTACGGAGTGGGAAGCCCCTACGCCGAGACGGTCCGAGTGGACAGCAAGCAGAGATACTACTCCATCGAGAACCTGGGTAGGTTCTGGTCCCGCCCGGACCCACCCGGGTCCATTCACACTTTCTATGTCGAGTCTTAGTTTTTTGATATGTTTAGCGGTTTAGAATTAGCTTCTGCTAGATTTTTATTTGTTTACCGGTTTAGCATTAGTTTCTGCTAGTTTTTTATTTGTTTAGCGTTAGCTTCTGCTAGTTTTTTTATTTGTTTACCGGTTTAGCATTAGCTTCTGCTAGTTTTTTATTTGTTTAGCGGTTTAAAGTTAGCTTCTGCTAGTTTTTTATTTGTTTAGCGGTTTAGCATTAGCTTCTGCTAGTTTTTTTATATGTTTACCGGTTTAGAGTTAGCTTCTGCTAGTTTTTTATTTGTTTATTGGTTTAGCATTAGCTTCTGCTAGTTTTTAATGTATTTAGCTTTAGCTTCCACTGACAGTGTGGCATTATAGCTTCTCTTGATTTTATGTATTTAGCGTTAATTTCTGTTATTTTCTCTGTGTTTATTGTTAACTTGCACTAATTATTTTGTGTGTTTAACATTAGCAGACCTAAGATTCTTGTTCAGTGAATCAGTGGTTAGTGAAGCTAACTGTTTGGTTAGCTCCGCCCACCACTGGCAGTAGCTACTGCTGATTTTAGTGCCAACATATACTCCATTATAACCATGGTGGCCATTTTGGAAATGTCCACTAGAACAAGGTCCTGGAAATATGTTTAAGTTCTGTTATTAACAAACGTCGGCCATGATTCGACACCAAACACACTCATGGATTTGGTGATTTAAGCTACAAAAAATATATTTTCCATGACAACCCTGGTAGCCATATTGAAAAAATCTGAAAATTATTAGGAAATGTGATTGTTATGTCCCATTATGAATTGTGATGTTTTTAAATATTTGTAAAGTTTCTCCGTTGTCTGACAGCATAGAAGTTATTTCTACATTTGTTTGTTTGTCCGGGTCTCTTTTGATTGGTTTTCAGCAGTTTTTAATCAGTGGCATTCAGGGTAAAAGTCTCTGCTGAGAACAGCTGCTGCGTCAAACTGCAGCCAAAAACTTCAAGGAGGTTTTTAACCTTATAAAGCCGACAGATTCCTTCTAAAATGACCTTTTGGGAAGCCTGAACTGTTTGGGTCACAGGTAGAGGCTGGGAAACGAGGCCGTCCTGCTGTGATGTGAAGATGTTCTCTGCCTGTTTGGTGCCAGCAGCGAATGTTGGACACGGATAAAACACGCCGTCCTCATATGGGGACGCACCTGTAAACCCGCCGCTCCTCATGAATGATCATCCTCCGGCTGCCATACGCTCATCCCTCATAAATCCTGCTGCCAATATTGACACAGCGCTCCCCTTCTTCCATTAATTCATTACGATGATGAAACACCTCATTTAATTACAATCAATAATTTAAGGCAATTTAATAAGAAAGCTGTTTGGAGTGGAAATCTAATTGTGAAACGCCTGAGAAGGGGGACATCCTCCCCTGTGAGAGCAGAGCGCCGAGCGATTTGCATGTAGAGGAGACCAAAACAAATCGGACCCGTCTTTATGCGGCGCTGGATGTTTCCTCTCAGGTCTCATAATGAAAAACTCACATCCAGCTGCTGCACCCGCCGCATTCATAATTCATGCCTGGTGTTAATTCATGCGGCAAGGCGTCTGGGCGGCGGTTTGGAGACACGGAGGGAACATGGCGGAACGACGGGTCGGGTCGGGTCAGGACCAGAACCCTGCTGGGGAATGAGAGGGATCTAACTGATTCTGCTCACGTCAGCCGTGACCTTTCGCCTCTCCTCTGTTTATATGAACGGAACCGCACAATGGCGGCCATCTTGGAGTGCTGATGTTGTAGAAGGAGACTCACCTGATGCTGGCGGCCATCTTGGAGTGCTGATGTTGTTGAAGGAGACTCACCTGATGCTGTCTCTCCCTCAGAGCCGAGCTCTCACTACGTCATCTCACTGAAGGCCTTCAACAACGCCGGGGAGGGAGTTCCTCTGTACGAGAGCGCCGTGACCAGATCACTGACAGGTAGGGGGGGATGGATGGATGGATGGATGGATGGATGGATGGATGGATGGATGGATGAACCTCTAACATTCTAGTCATTTTTCATGATCATTCAGTCATGTGATAATAACTAATGGCTACTTTCCTTCTATGGTAGCAGTCAGGGTGTACTTATTTGTCCTGCTGCCGTTGTGCAGTCGGGGTGTACTTATTTTTTCCTCCTGCCGTTGTGCAGTCGGGGTGTACTTATTTGTCCTGCTGCACACTGGCAGTCAGTCAGATGCGTCTCATAATCTGGATGAGTTTCTTCATTCCTACGTGTCAGTCAGGAGTCGATGAGCAGAGAGTCTAAAGCCGTTACTGATCACACCGACACACACACACACCCCCCGACACACACACACAGACAACTTTTATACGGCAGCTTTATAAAACGTCTCGTTAACGGCGGGGTCCTCGTTAATAGACGGTCCGGTCGTCGCCCGGCCGCCCCCACACTGCAGCGGCTCTGAGCCGCCGCCGAGCCGCCATTTAATCAGTGATCTGAGGATTGAAGCGGCCGGAAGAAACGGGATGAGAGGAGAGTTAGGAACATCAGGAATGAGGCGTTCAGACGGGCGGTGGCGTTTCCTGCAGCCTCATTCTGTCCTGGCTGCAGCTTTACTGCGACGCTGGACGTCCAGTTTGACCACAGCTGCGCCGGACGCTCCTCCCTCATCAGTCGCTCCGCTTCTCCGTCTTAGTCTGAAGGATTAAAGTGAAAATGTTTTGAAATTTTTAAACAGCAAAACATCCATCCATCCATCCACATCCATCCATCCATCCATCCACATCCATCCATCCACATCCATCCATCCATCCATCCACATCCATCCATCCATCCATCCATCCACATCCATCCATCCACATCCATCCATCCACATCCATCCATCCATCCATCCACATCCATCCATCCATCCACATCCATCCATCCATCCATCCACATCCATCCATCCATCCACATCCATCCATCCACATCCATCCATCCATCCACATCCATCCATCCATCCATCCATCCATCCACATCCATCCATCCATCCATCCATCCATCCACATCCATCCATCCATCCATCCATCCACATCCATCCATCCATCCACATCCATCCATCCATCCATCCATCCACATCCATCCATCCATCCATCCATCCACATCCAT